>JAUIMV010000051.1:0-11498 GCA_033557775.1 Berosus sp. SLE1611
AGTTTAATCAAAATCGTTAGAGCTGTTTTTGAGAAAATTTGGAAAAACCGAAAAATGACAAGAGTAAAGTACCCTTTGCGCTAACCAATTTTCACCAAAATGTTTCGGTAGCGTCTTAGAGGTTTAAAATTTGGTGCCCGTGTGACTTACCGTTTCCCCGTAATTTTGACTACACACACAGACAGACACACGGACCAGTTTTCAAAAATGATGTTTTTGAACTCAGGGGACCTTAAAACGTATATATCCATTGAAATCTCAATTTCGATTTCCAACCCCCAATTGTATACTTTCTTTTCCCTATCGGTCAAAGTAAAAACCATTTAGTCTTATTTTATTCTATACATGTATTTAAATATTGGTAATAATTACATAAGGACGGCTATAGTGGTTTGATAAAAGCACTGAAAACCTGTAAAAAATTGTTTATTATATTTATTATGTTAAGTCCTCAATCCCATTCTCTTCGAGTTCTGCTCTCAGCATCATGTAGTCAATGGGTAGCTCAGATAATTGTCTGTCCAATACCCAGCTTCTATGTGTATAGAACAGGTTGATATTCAACCAAACAAATACAGACTATACTAAATAATCTTTATGACCACTACCCAATATTGTTACGATGTCTTTCGATGTGAAGATAAAGGACTCTCCATTTGATACATTATTATTTTAGACTTGTATTTTATTAAATTATTAATACTAAAACCTTTATTAATATGCGCGAAAGTGTAAATTTAATATGTTAGAATATGTATACACCTTATTATAGTTAAACTGTGCATTCAGTGGAATTTTTAGGTAAAAACTGGGGGTAGAGACAAATTAAGTTATTTTTCGTTAAACTAGTTATTTTTGTTGAAAACTAAGTAATTTTTAAAGTCGAAGCATAGAAGGCTCGATCAAAATAATATTTTCTATAGTCGAAGCTGAATTAGTGGCTATATTTGAATAACGTGTCGGCAATCTGGCCAATTCCTAAGGATTTTCACAGCAGTCGGCTAGCATATATAACGTTTCTTGTGTTGCTATAGTCATCTATAAACTTTCCTAGTTTTTCAGAGCAGTTTTTCCCGTTCAGTAGTCATCATTTCTAGACAGTGTTTCGTAAAATCCGCTCCAAGAATGACACCTGAACCCCCATCTATTATAAAAGTACCACCTGTCTACTGTCAAAGTCCAAGAAAACCTCTGCTTATTGCCTTACCATTTTTTCCGTTTTAAGCATTGCAACATTTTTACAGTCTTTATTATAGTTAATTTTATACTTTTAGCTAATATATGTTCTCAGCAACACACAATAATAACATTTCTGCCATATAAAATATATTTAATTCATGTAATATTTTAAATTAAAGATGTCATTGCTTGAAGAAAAATATCAAAAATGGGTTTAATATATATTCTGGAATAAGTGACACATGGCGAAATCTTATTTTCATATCTATTTGAAAACTCAAGTTATTACCCTTTGTAAAAACTTGAAGTCACCTAGCAATAAAACATGCGAAAAACAAACATTTTGAGGGTTAAATAACATTAAAACGCTCATTTACAGTGACACCTTTAAACATTTTATCTCATGTAAAAGCCATACTGGAAATACGTTTTCGTAAAACATATACAGCTCTAGTGTTTTGAAGACATTCTCTCACACAATAACCGATTTTTCTTCTTTATGCTGGCCTCACTTCGATTTATTCTTTATTAAATTGAAGTCAACGTCCCTTGAAGAAAACTTGCCGAAAATAAGTTCGAATACTTGTACATTTTATTATTTTATAATTATAGGTAGATACCGGCAAATATGTAATATTTAATAGAAGATATGGGACCACATTTTGCTTGACATGCAAAATAAGAAAAATTTATTCGGAACAACTTGAGACCAAAGATTTGCTATACATGGTGAATTCTTTACTTTTATTTCTATATCTGAATATACAACCCTCAACACATACAGTTTTATAAGCATATAACTGCATATAGTATACATTGAGGAAAAATATACATATGTAGGTTATAGTAAATATACATTCTATTGAAATATTGGACTTGTAATTATATCATTTAAGTTTAAAAGTAGGATCTTACATTGTTTTATGAGCGCAACAGCTAAATTTGTACATTTTTCTATAAAAAAAGGTTCTGGATGATGTTATCGTATGTAACAATATATCCTGTTAATTTTATTCATGATATACAGTATCTCAGAAGAAAAATTAAAACATATGATTTATATAGTCGGTTTCAAGAAGGTAAGCGTATAGATATGAATTTGTTGATATTGCGTTTGCGGTTGCGACATTCGACGTCCAATCAAATTTCGTCATTTGTAAATCTTCGTGTGATGCTCCCGACACTGCACAAATCTAAAATAAATAACATTCGCAGGTTCAGTTATATTGCGTCTTTATTAAATATTTATCTATAGTACAAATTACACTATTTCTTTGTTGGTAATCATACTGGAAAGAATTTTTTCAGTTAATTCTCATGCATGAAGTACAACAAATATAGAGCTCTAGTATTCTGAAGGCATTCTCTGGCACAATAACCAATTTTTTTCCTTTATGGCAGCCTCACTTAAATTCAAGGTATCATCCCTTGAAGAAAAATGTTGAAAATGAGTTAGAGTACTTATACATTTTATTATTATATAAATATACGTGAATACTTGCTAATATATGCCATGGTGCTACACGGAGGACCGAACATTGTATTATCTACAAAACAAGAAAATTTGGTTCGGGACAACTTGATACCAAGAATCTATTATACATGGTAAATTCTTTACTTTATATACATATATATCTTTGAATACGCAACCCTCAACACATGCGGAATTAGAAGCATATAACTGCATATAGTATATATTGAGGTAAAACACAAACATGAGTGTTATAATAAATATACATCTTATTGAAAAATTTGACTTGTTATTATATCATTTAAGTTGAAAGGTAGGATCTTATATTGTTTTACGAGCGCAATAGCTAAATTTGTACATTTTTCTATAAAAACGTTTTGGATGATGTTATTGTATGCAGGAATGTATCCTGTTAATTATATTCATGATGACGTGGTATCACAGATTTTAGGTTCATAAAATATCTTTATAATATTTAAACTTCAATACATGCTAATTAGTATCTCTAACGGTGTAAGTTTTAAGAAATAAACTAAATATTAATGTATAAATAACTACATACAAGGGAACTTTTCCTCAGGAAAAACATAATTTTCGACTGAATGACCTAGTCATTGAAGGTATCAATTTCCATAAGCGGCTAAAACACATACAACATATATTATTTTCTATTTGCAATACATTTCCCTATCTACGCTAACCCAAATAAAAACATTGAAATTAACTATTTAAATTTATTTTAGCTTCTGTGGCAGTGTATTTAACATGATATGATGTTATTAAAATATTTTGAAATCTTTATCGAAAACGTGTAACTCAGATCAAAAATAAAAAACACTACACTTCCTTACATTTAGGGCTTATGCTATTATGATAATTTCAGCTATGGACAATTTCTTTTGGAATCGGAACTATATCGTGTTCCGACTTAAGAGTACAATTTACTTAAAGCGGTTCCTTCTAGTTTACTTTTAAATATATGGTGGTTCAATAAAAAGGCATCTGCAACACTATTTATAGACTGAAAAAAAATCCTTCCGTTGTATCTTAATGTTGTGCATACATTAACCATATTTTTAACACCATGGAAATGCTTTTTGTAGAAATTTCGTAGTTGCAAATACTATGTATATACTTTTATTAATATATTTTACATAAGATTTCGCTTATTTTCGCTTAACTTCAACAATCTAACAATTTTGACGACTAGCCCACTTATTGCTATTATCCTTATATTACAAGTATTGCTAAGTAAAATTTTAACATACCGGTTTTGATAGGAATTAAGAGATATCTCGAGGAAGAATACATGAGTAAGAAAAATAAAAACTATTCAAATGACTATTAACTAGATAAAATTGCAATATTATGACCAAACACAGTGTCAAAACCCAAGTTTTAGCAAAATGAGTCTTTTGGTGTATGTACGTCGTAAATATATCCACCCTTCCCAGATGACCCTGCTTTATAGAATATCTAGGTAAAATTTCTTGTTTCTCCATACATCCTATTGAATGGTCCAGGCGGAGGCTTGTTAGAATGTGGTGGTGACAATGCTGAGGATTTAAAACTGGCAACAGATTGGTCATCCCCCTCATGTATCAGATCGAATTTAAACGTTTTGGCAACAATTTCTAAAATCTCTAACTCATCCGCGGATTATAGTTTTGTTCTTGTATACTGTAAGAGTTTATTTCCAAACTTTTACATTTCCTTCGGTATACAACAATTTCACATATATCCTGTCTCCCTTTACTGTTATATCTTACACTCCAAACCTATAATAAAAATCAATATCTTATACCATAAAAGAATAGTAATAATACTTATTAAACTATATAGAACGAAAACAGTACTTACTGAAATATTTGTTCGTAGACAATTTCTAAACCTCTGTTCGAGAAACATCCTTTGTTTTGGCCTGTCATAACAACTGGAGATGGGATATTAGCCATTCCTTCTGATTTTTTAAAAACATATTATAATATATATATAAATATAATGCATACCGTACACTCACAGAAACTTTGATATAAAATTAATATCTTTTTGTAAACAAAGTCGTTAACGGTTTCTAATTATTTCAATGATCAAAGATAACACACAATTACATGTTCTAAATAGGTCATTTTATATAACACCAATAGGCAAAAAACAGTACTTTTACAAAAATATTAAAAATTTGCTTTTAGGCAAAAAAAATTAGATATTGTTTTTCAGGTTTAGAATAAGCTATCTATGAATTTCAATCGTTAATAGGACAAACTCGTAAAATTATCAAATAAATAGAGATTTGAGTTGATAGCATAATAAGGTATTGTCTTTAGAAGAAGATAAAAAACATTAAACATTAAGTATAAAAATGTCAAACAATCCCGTAATTTGTTTATTCGCAGTGATTGCTTTCATAGATGTACAAGGATATAATAATTTTAAACCCAAAGAGCTAGCGATTGCCGTTGAATAGAAAATCTTACAAAAGACAACAGAAAATTAACACCATTGTGTTTTTTTTTACACAGAATTAAGTGCAATAAGTGCTTTAAAAAATGTTTTGTGGTACACAGCTACTATAACAAAAAATAAATGTTTTTATTATAAGTATAATTGTTATTATTTAACACCCTCCCTTCTGGTGAAAAACCATTTAATATAGGAAGAAAATTCTAACAAATATTAACATAAAATCAATTTTATTAAGCAAGTTCATTTTTAACGTAGACAACGAAAAATACAGTAAGTAAAACTGTACAAATAATAAATAGCAAAATAGTGTAGTCACAATAAATTATTAAATACAATAATAATTTAGATATCTTACCATAAGCCAACCATAATCCCTGCATTTAGAATTTTTTATCATTGAACCATTGTTGTTTTCTTCATCGGTAATACATTCATAGCTTAAAGTACATGTCACACACCTGTGTGACGAATGTCACACGGGTGTGTGATGCGTTCGACGTTGTCTTATAGGTATGCGACAACAGACTTAGATGATAAGGACATTCGTTGTATTCAGAATCTGTACTGACATCAGTCTGCACATATAAGAACAAACTAGTTTACAACCAAAGATATTGTTATATGTAGAGGTGTAAGACAAGGCTGCGTCTTATCACTTCTTCCATTTAATCTGTATTCTGAAGCATTTAGGGAAATTATGGAAGACCAAAATGTTGGAATTAAAGAAAATGGGGTATATATAAACAAACCTAATGTATGTAGACGATTCTGTCTTCATTGAAGACAACATTGAAGATTTACAACATATGATAGACGAACTGAATCGTGTTGGGACAGACTATGGCCTAATAATAAAAAACAGTAAAACAAAGTTTAAGATAGTAAGCAGCAAAAGCTCCCTTACAGAAATGCACGACTTATAGAAGGCGGCCAAACTTCAGAACGTGTAAGACAATATAAATATCTAGGAACCTGGTTGCATGAAGAATGGGACAACGATAAAGAATTTAAATGCAGAATTGAAACAGCCCAAAATTACTGTATTAAATTCAAAAATGTGTTAACAAACCGTGACGTCAGCTTAAAACTAAGACTGCAGTATGCTAAATGTTACATATGGTCTGTGCTGATGTATGGAGCAGAAACCTGGTCATTAAAGTCATCATCATTCAACAACCTGGAAGCATTTAAAATGTGGATGTAGTAAGAATGTTGAGGGTGTCATTGACGGATAAAATAACGAATGAAGAGATCCTAAGAAGAATTGTAAGAAACCGTGAGCTGCTGCTCAACATAAAAAACAAAAAATTGCATATTTGGGTAATATAGTGAGAAACTCAATATCAACTGCTTAAGTTAATTGATGAAGGCAAGCGAGGTATAGGCAGGCAACGGATGTCTTGGCTAAGAGATTGGACAGGAATAAGAACTATAGGAGAATTGGTTCACACAGCAGCGGACAGAGAACTCTATGGAAATATGATCGCCAACATTCAATAGTAGTGGATAGGCAGTCAAAGAAGAAGTACTAGTCTAAACGTGATATGTGGGTTACCACAGGGGATTGTACTTGGTCCAATACAGAATATTCTTTGTGTGCTTAAGCGAGGTTGCTAATGAAATATGACCTTATCTAGATCTATCATGATTTAGTAACAAACTCATGTACACACGTTGATCAAATAGAAGGATATATGAGCAAAAATTAAGAGATGTTATAATATAATTTACATTTTTTAAGTCTTTTAAAGATTACACCCCGTCATCCCCTATGTTTACTCAACAGTAGATAAGGTCATATTTAATTAGCAACCTTGCTTAAGTACACAAGGAATATTCTCTAATTTTTATATGTAGTGTAAAAGAGATTTGCCACGAGAAAAGAATTGTGGCTACTATTATATCTAAGACACAAATCGTGGCTGAGAATCGTGGACAGCTTCACAACCGTTAAGCGAAAATTGGAATAGAATAGAAAACATCTTTATTTAATACAAATACAAACATAATTGTTTTGTATATAAATAATGTCAACATAACAAAAAAAAAAACAAATATATAAAGTATAAATTATTCAATTAATAATTACACTCTGACTAACTAAAATCCAATATAAAATATACATGTACAAAAACATTTGAATTCATAATAAAAAAAGGAAAATCTACATTATTTTGCAAAATCTTTGATTATGTATGATTCTAAATCACAAAGCTTATTATTGACTTTGAACGTACCTCATTAACTCCGATGTATATCTAGAAACCATAATAAATCAGCTCTAATACATATCTGCATTATTTTGGCAAGAATATCCTTTCTAAAAAGTTGCAGCATAGTTTTTGTTTAAGATATCTTAAAATTAATTATTCCAAAGATATTGAGTTGGATAAAATTTATGGAATAATTTGCTAGGTGAAAGACTGGTGGTGAATTATTTGAAAAAATTTAAAAGTACTATAATATATAATAATAATGTATAATAAGCTTTTAAGTGTGCTGTGTTTTCTTCATAAAAGGTAAAATGGTAAAAGTGATACAGCTAAATTTAGTGGTACGACGTGAAACCTTGTGCAGCGCATGCAGTATTTTTAAATTAAATAATGTATATTTAATTCAAGAAGGGTATTGCTGGAATATCATCAATGTTCCGTTGCAGGCGATGAATATTTTGACGCTTCCTTATGTGTTTATTCTCATCTTCCCCCTTCAGCTCAAAGAGTTTTGTAATTATTCTTTCTTTTTCCAGCTTACTATTCATCATAAACCTTTCGCTCTTCTTTAAATTTTTCAAAAAATAATTCTTGTGTGCAATTTCAATAGCTAATATCATCAAGCTAAAACAAATTCCTCCAAAAAGGACCATAAAAGTAGACACCAGCTCGTCAATTCCAACAGACTGTTGTTTGTTGCGATCAGAATCTAAGCATTCTGGTCGGTGGGCAGCCCAATAATCTCGAAGCCGTACCATTATTCCATTTTCCACCTGGCGTAACATACTACAATATTTTTTTCATAATGATATTTGAAGTTTGTTGTTATTTTAGGACAAACAATTGATCTACTTACCAATAATTCATCATTTCCAAAAACGGTGAGTTCTTTTGGGTACATGTAAACATAGGCTGGGTTCTGTACATTTGAACCTCTTCTAACTCACACATTATATTTGAAGGAAACGTCTTCCTAATTATTGGATAAGCTGTACTGATCTCTACGTGAAAAGCAAAGCCGCCCTTTTTGACCAAGCCAAGACCAATGTTAGGTGTAAAAAACTTACTTTCGTTATTAACGCAGATCTTTTTTTGATAGAGCCTGATGGCCACTGGATCTGTGGTTTGCTGAAATGTTTATACTTTACGTTACAATCTTTAGTTTCCGAAGGTAAAAGAAAAATAAAATAAAAATGGTTTATTGCTCAAAAAATTTACATATATATATATATATATATATATATATATATATACATAAAAGGGTTTAAAGTATAAAGATAGCAACTCGGTAGACAAAGCAACGCATGACGCGTGGAACCTGCTTTAACAGCTGGAGCACGAGATTCTCGCGCTGTGCCGGCTGACCATCAAAGAGCACTTTACACATGTATCTGGCATTATTACAAAAACGTTTGTTGCAGATATTTAACTATGGAAAGTAACTAATAAATTTTAAACGTAATCCACATTCTAACTGAGCAATCTCCAAAAATACCTTAATAAATGCAAAAGAAGTCAGGAGCTCTAACTAAACACCTTACACTAGCAACGTTCATCGTACAATGAGAATAAGAATCCTTTGGTTGTTTTCGATTTTTTTTATACATTGATTCGAATACATTTGCATCAATGTTTTGAAATATACGAACATCGCAAACAACCAAACGATGCTTTTAGATATCATCGAATTTAATTTAGGCTACTTTATAAACCACTTTGAAGCAATAGTATAAAAAATCTAAATTCCAGTCTTAATTATTTGGAACGTATCACTGCTATTATTTTTGGCGTGATAAAAAGAAACTAAAATGTTATTTTTTGTGTTACAGGTAGCAGTCAGTGAAGATTAGCCAATAGCTGTTATCGCCTTGCTGTCAAAGTACCTGGCTACTTCATCATCATAATAATCATAAGATTGCAACAGAGACAACTGTCAAGAACAACATATTTTACACACTCCTAACAAGAATCACAAACTCAGCCCGCCGCCATTTCCTTTCAGTGTCGTCATTTCTTAAGTTGAACTCCAGAATATGCCATGCCACAAAAACTAAGCTGCTCCTTTTAAGTTTTTAGCATTATTCAAATTAGGTACAATATTTCATTGTTCGGATCCATTGTCATTTCGGCCAAAACTCTCCTCCACATCTTTAATACTTGGTACCTGAAAAAAATCGAAATTTTCAAAATAATGTCTTCTAAAATAACAAACTGGGTAAAACTCTGACCATAGATGTTTTGTAATCACTGCTTTTTTTCTTTTTTTGTATTTGTAAATAAAAAGAACCAGATACTGAAGCCTTGAGAATTAGAGGTTCGCCAACTCAGGGCTGCTCATGTAAACGGCATCGTTGATATCCTGTTTAAGTGCGCCCAAATGGGTTACGTTGCTTTAAAATTATTTGTTCTACGTACATTTAAGAACTTGCGCAGTTTTATATATATTTTTAATGAATTGTTTTTTGCAATTATGTATGATATGTAAGTAAATGTGAAATATATTAAAATATTCTTTATTATCATTTTTTTTTCTATGTTGCCGAACAGTCAGTTTCGTACACCTTTCATTCTCTTTATATCGGATCTTTTAAATACTATATTTTTGCTGCACGACTCATGGATAAGTATAAATTTTTTATTCAAGAAATATTTACATCTACATCTGCACCAAAGGTGTCAGAGGATAACTGTGGCCTCAAAATATTTTTGTTTCTATAGGTCCGTTCAATCTTTTGTTGCAAAAACTGTATATAGTACAAGTTCTGGACTAAGATCGACTTATCTTCATCTATTATTTGATTGGAAGTTTTTTTTTTCTAAAAGATAATTCCTAGACTACTATAAATAACGAAGAGAATTCAATGCTTAGGAAAAAATTTTAAAATATGTTACTTTCCATGTAGAATACCCAAAAATGTCGTTTACATATAAAAAAAGTATCTGGTAACGTATGTTAAATGAATGATGGCTCAAATTTTCAGTATATCTATTTAATTTTTCAAAATTAGTTAATGAGAAAGTTCCTTAAATAAATTAATGACCCTTTTAAATTAGTTCAAATGAAATGCTGTCACCTACAGTTTTTCGTTTTTGTAAATTCAAAAATTATGTAATGCAATTGAAAATTTTTACAAACAGTTATTATTAGCAGTGTTAATTATGATCGCAATGTTTAATTTAGATTTTATACCAAATGTTTTAATTTTAAAATAACTTGGCAATCGTATATATGTTATAAATGTGTTTGAAGGTTAGCTTCAATAGAAAACTGGACGTGGGTCTCAGAAATATTTCAACTTTTTAATTAAAAAAAAGAGGAACAGGTTTCCGAACTGCTTGCTATAAGTGTAAGCCACAACATTGAATAAGAAAACGTTTTATGTCTGATTTGGGGTTGCATCCGGTAACCCATTTGGGTGCAACTTGTGTCATAAAATTATTGAATGTTGATGTTTAGCCCTTCATTACAGATGGCGTCGTCTGGACGTTATTCTTTTGAAGTATGCTCCAAAAAGAAGAAAGAATAATGTCCAGAAGATTTCCTGTGTAACGATGAGCGAAATGTCAAAATTCAACAATTTTATGGTAGTAATAATCTTGACAAAATAATTTATGGATTGAGCAGTAAGAAAAAATAAAACATCTGTCAGCTAAATTTAAAAACACAACCACCAGACTTGTTTTTGTAAAACGAAAATATGACAGTTTTTCTGAAATTGTGTAAATTTACTACTGGAAAACCATGCAAAATAAATATTAAGAAGTTTGAAAGAAATGTTAAGAAAATATTAGGTGTTTTAAATGCATGTAGTGTGCATATTGACTTCATTTTATAGTATTTTTTGAAAGTTATGAAAAAGCAATTAACAATTGTTTCCAATAACATCTGCTGAAGCAACTAATGTTTGAAATATTCTGGGACATCCATGTTCATAGTTAATTTTAGATTTTTTTCCAGCTGAAAGGTGGTATTCAAAATTAGATATGTTGTACAATTTGTGTAGGACATATCTCTTTTTGTCTGTCACTGCATACATTCTTCATATTTACAACGTAGTTTTCCAAATGAGTTTGGAATATCCTAGCGCTCAGGTGACACTTTTAAATCATATTTTTCCCATTTATTTTGTCTGCAGATTGTGAAAAGCAACAATCGGTGTGATATAATG
>JAUIMV010000052.1:0-11452 GCA_033557775.1 Berosus sp. SLE1611
AATTACCGAATATTGTAAAAACCCTCTAAAGCAAGCCATGTAATATAGTAATAAAAATATACACAACAAATAGTTTCTTTCAAAGTCAAAAACTGCTATTAGTTATTCTAAATTAAATGCTAGAGAAGAAGAGTTCGAAGTTTTTTTTAAAAATGTATAGGATTTCCTATGTCTAGTTTTAATATGAGACACCTGGTATATATATATATATATCTTGAGATTCCTATAACTGTTATAGTCCATCTGGTTCGCCAACGAAAAGAAGACGCAGTCCCAAAACGAGCCCAGATTCCGCTCGTCTCAAAGCTTTAAGTGCAGAATCGTTACGATCTGTCAGTCCAGGAAGCGACAGCGTCTTCTACAGCGACCCTAGCAGCCACGCTGCAGCGTCCGAGCACCAGGTCCACTGTCTTCATTGCGGAAAGGAAGTTGATATCATCACCACCGATGATCCAGAGCGAAGCCTCAGCAGCAATGGACAACAACCAGACATTGTACAGCCACCAGCGGGGTTCGCTGATTCTCCCAGGCAAAAGCACTCCACTGGTAGACTTTACAAAAAGCTGGAGAAACGGTTTCGTTCAGAGGAACGATCCCAAGGCGAAAGAAGGCACCACAGGTAAAACTCATATCATTTTCTAAAACCTTTCTTGAAGCTATTTAATATTTATGGATTTATAGATAGACAGCAAAAGATAAGGTTCATCCGTAACAACCAAGTAGAGACCCCCCCCCCAGAATATTTTCTTATGACCAGTGGACTCATGCAAACTTATGACTGTTAAAATATTTTTTATTTTTATTTTACTGTACTATGTCTCTATGATTAAAATGGTTTTTTTTCATTTTTAGATATCGGCCGGATGTGCGAGCAAAGGTAAGTGTTCTGTCATGGATATATTCTTTAGAATTTTAAGTTTACTTTCAGTCTGAAGAACGTGGTGGTAAGACGGAAACGTGTCGTGTGAAGCTGAGGCCGATGGCGAGGTCGACGGACGCCAGCCTGGAGGGACTCAGGGCCACGGACTCCAGTCCCAGCGTCCTTCCAGGAGCTCCAGACGACGAGGATGATTTGGGCCTCTATAATGTGCCTTACGTCGACGGTTCTTGGATCTACATCGATGACAGGGAAGAGATGCACACATGGCATAAGCAAGATAGCACAGGCGGTATGTTATTTTTTGTTTATATTTATTACTAGGGAAGTTTTCTATATAATGATAATAATAATAATATCAATAATTGGCACCATAGGAAACATACAATATTTACAATTCATCCCTTTTAACTATGTCGCTATCATTGTGCTCACCGCCAGACTGCAAGTTCACGTTTACTACATTCAAACAGCTGTGTAATGGCCGACAGTGAAGATGAACAAATTGAGAACACTGAGATTTCATCGAAATCTAAAGAAAAGAAAAAGTGCAGCTACTGCAAAAGTAACATAAATGAAGGAGTATTTTGTGAGAAACGTAAGAAACACTATCACAGAAGGTGCGACAGAGGTCGTAAAGGATGTGGATACTCACAGAAAGATGGGAATATGGAAACAATTGATAAAAGTGGGTTGTATCTCCTTGAAATTCAGTACCTAAATAAACTCGTTAAAGAGATGAAACATAAAAATGAGATTTTAATAGAAAGCAACCAACTATTAAGAGAAAAATGTGAATTTTTGCAAAATGTAAACATGACTTGGGAAATCCCCCCAAATCTAGGGAAATTAGAAATTATAGTAGTGTACTACTAACTAATTTTAATTGAACAGGACCGTAACCAGAACAATTATACCAGGTAAAGAAAAGGAGTCGACAGAACCGGCTTCAATAAATCTAAATCTAAGAGAAGATGAAGAATCCTATTTAGAAGTTGTTAAACAGAATAAATCACACAAAACAAAGAATATCAAGAAAATTTAAGATACGCAGCCACAAAAGATGTATGAACTAATAAACATAGAGAACGACATTACTGGAAATAAACAAGATTCCTTTATTTTGGTTAAACATAAGAAAAAGAAAACGAATAATTCTCTTATGGGCACTGGATTAAATGAAGGATCCAAGATTGTGGCAGCTCCAAAGAAGGCATGGCTGTTTATAGGTAAAACCTCAAAACAAACAACAGATGCGGACATGAAAGAGCATATATTCAGTATAAAAATGATGATAATATTAAATGTGAAGACCTTGACACATAACTGAAGCTTTAAAGCTAGCGTGGACTTCAACTATCACCAACATCTCATCAAAACAGTGCGTTTTTCCGAACATTGGTTGAAAACGGAGGAGGCAAGCATAAACATTGAGAGCTACACAATAGCATCATGCTTTTCCAGAAAAATCAGGAGTCATTGGGGCACATGCATTTTTGTGAGGGATTTCCTTGCATACAGAGAAATATCAGATATAACAAACCAGTGTGCATTTTGGCTTGTTCTTGCATAGAAGCAATATTATTGTCGTATGCATCTATAGGTCCGATAATGGCAATATAAATAACGTTTTTTTAAATATTTTCTGACATAATACAATGTCTACAGAGCAAGTTCTTTTCACACAAGCTCGTAGTCTGTGGAGATTTCAATGTGGACTTGTTGAAGAATGATAGGCAAGCTGTGTATTTTAAGGATTTATTGAACAGTTTCAATTTATTTCAAACTATTTATAATGCTACTCGTATCACAGAGTCCTCAGCAACTCTGATAGATAATATATTCACGAATGATGATGAATACAAGCAAGGAGATGTTCTTCCATCTGCTCTATCAGATCACATGGCCCAATTGGTAGCTATACCTGTAACAAGAGAACATAAAAATATATGCAACTATACCTGGAAGCGATGCTTTACCAATCAAAAGCTACAATATTTCAGAGAGGAATTAAGCTGTTATAACTGGGATTCTTTATTTCAAAAAGAAGACGCAAACCAGGCATACAATCATTTCCACTATAGCATTAAAAATCTTATAAATTTAATATTTCCTAAAAAGAAAATTAAACAAAAACTAAAAAGTACTTCTTGGATAAGTGCAGGAATAAAAGTATCATGTGCAAATAAACGAAAAATGTATCAAACGAAAATACAAGGTGAGCTGGAAAACAACACTTAAAAAATATTGCACCATCTTAAAAAATGTAATAAATAAGGCAAAACATATCAATCACCTAAACTATATAAAAAGCTCTAAGAATAAAAATAAAGCAACTTGGGATCTAGTTAAACAATACTGCAATAAAAAGAAAAAAGTTAATAATCACTTGTTACATGATTTGAATACCACAAATAAAAATGCTCAAGAAACTGCAAATGAAATAAATAACTTCTATGTAAAAGTGTGCCCAGATATATGCTTAAATAAAAATCTTGCTACTTCAAAGATAAAGACTACCACAAAATCTATTTTCATGAGTCCTACTACAGAGACTGAAGTATTCAACACTATAATGAGTCTGAAAAACACAAAGTCTGTTGGTATTGATGAAATTCCAGTTCTACTGCTGAAGAAGACTGCCGATCTAATTTGTGCACCTCTCACATATATAATAAATCTGAGTTTTACTACGGGAACATATCCTAATCTTCTTAAAATAGCTAAAACGATACCACTGTTTAAAAAAGGTAGCCGAAGTGAAATTGGTAATTATAGGCCAATATCAATTTTACCCAGCATATCAAACATTTTTGAGAAAATCATACACGGCCGTATATCATATTTTCTTGAAAGGAACAATTTATTGCCAGAGCAACAAAACGGAATTAGAAAGAACAAGAATACTATAAGAACAGTAGATCACGCTCTCACAGATAAACTAAGTTCATTAAGTGCTAAAAACACAACAACATGTTTAATGTTAGATCTTTCAAAGGCTTTTGATTATAATATATTATTGGAAAAATGTAGGCCATTAGTATCAGAGGTATCACTTTGGATCTTAAGCGAAGCTATTTGGTAGATAGCATCCAGTACACAGAAATCCACGGCTTAGATGGAAAACCAGTTTTCTCAGATCCATTAACTATCCTTAGAAGTGTGCCACAAGGCTCAATATTGGGGCCACGTTTTTTCATCATTTATATTAATGTCTTGGTAGACAACTAAAATCACAACCTATACCTTTACTCCGATTATACCACTGTTGTGTTTAGCGAACATAATAAAACTGACATGCAAACAAAGATATCTAATTCACTAACAACTTTTGAAGAATGGTTTAGAAGAAAGTACAGAAAAGAAAAATTATAAACTTTTCATATTTCGATAGAGAAGAACATATACTTACCGTAAGATGGAATAGTGAAATCTAAACATCTGCACGATTTTCTATGTTCCTTGGAGTGCAACTAGATAATAGACGCAACTGGAAACCACATGTTTATTATCTCTCAAAATACAAGTTAGTTATATATATGCCCTGAAAATGTTAACCAAAATGGTGAACCAAGAAGCAGCTATGGTATGTTATCACGCTTACCTACAATCCAGGCTTAGATATGGAATCCTTTTCTGGGGATCATCTGTTGATGTGAACCGTATATTTGTTCTACAAAAACGTTGTATAAGAAATATATTCAACCTAAAAACTCAAGACTCGTGCAAACCAGTCTTCAAGGAAAGGAAAATACTTACCATTTTTGGAATGTATATACTGGAAGCAGTGATATTTGTCAAGAATTATCCCGAGTTTTTTGCATCCAGAGATCACTTCCATGATACAAGAAACAGGAGCGACTTGTGTACGTATGTGCCTCACACTAGTTATGTGCAGAGAAACGTGCATCACAGTGTGATACGTGTTTATAACAAGTTTCCACGAAACATAAGGGATCTGGACATCAAGAGTTTGAGACCAAAAGCTGAGGAATTTTTAATAAAGAAGGCCTACTACAGTCTAGAAGAATTCTTTGCAGACATGATATAGTGTTTTACATTCCAAATTATATAATGTTTTGTATAATGTATTTCTGGCATTTGCTTGTGATGGATTCTACACAATTGTAATTGTATGTGAACGAATAAAGTACTATCTATCTATCTACAGTCAAAGGTTATAAAATTTTTTAAAATCTGACATTTATAAATTTTTAACAATGTGTAATTTTATAGCCAACCCTAAAAAATGAAAAATTTCGTTTTGTAAAAGAGTTCTTATCAATACTCAATTGCGTACCGAAATGGTTTCATTTCTATCGCAAAATAGAAAAAAATTATTAAATCTATTTTAACATTTAAACTAATACGGTCATTGATTAAACAATTGGAATTTTCATTAATACACTGGTGTAATGCCATTAAGCCTAAAATTTTGCGGTTAATAGCTTGTAAGTGAAAATATGCAAGTCCAAACTCAATTAATATCAGTAGATCTCGTTGTGATAGCGTGAGGTTGTTTGCTCTTCAAAAGCAAACATTATTTCTCAAATATTTAATAATTAAACATTTGCTAGATATTTGTTACACTAATAACCCACAAACACAACTGCTTAATTTACCGTTTTCTTACTTATATTTTCTTTTCTCTTTTCAGACGAACGTGAAAGTGTACAAAAGAAAACCTTCCAAAAATGGGTAAACTCCCACCTAGTGCGCGTCAATTCGCGCATCGGGGATCTATACCTGGACCTCCGTGATGGCAAAAACCTCATCAAACTCCTCGAAGTCCTTTCAGGAGAAAGGCTGCCCAGACCGACAAAGGGCAAAATGCGTATTCACTGCCTAGAAAACGTAGATAAAGCTTTGCAATTCTTGCGCGAGCAGCGGGTCCACCTCGAGAACATGGGCTCGCACGATATAGTAGATGGCAACCCTAGGTTGTCTTTAGGTCTTATTTGGACCATCATCTTACGTTTCCAAATCCAAGATATCACAATCGAAGAGACTGATAACCAAGAAACTAAATCTGCCAAGGACGCTCTACTGTTGTGGTGTCAGATGAAGACGGCAGGTTACAATAATGTCAATGTAAGGAATTTCACAACTTCTTGGAAAGATGGTCTTGCATTTAATGCCATCATTCATAAGCACAGGCCGGATTTGATCCAATTGGAAAGGCTAAACAAAGCAAACCCCATCGGTAACCTCAATAATGCTTTCAATGTAGCAGAAGAAAAACTGGGATTGACCAAACTCTTAGATGCTGAAGACGTTGCCGTCGACCAGCCTGACGAAAAATCCATTATTACATATGTAGTCACCTATTACCATTACTTCAGCAAGATGAAGCAAGAAACAGTGCAAGGAAAACGTATTGGTAAGGTTGTTGGTATTGCCATGGACAACGATCGTATGATTCGCGAATACGAGTCTTTGACCAGCGATCTCTTACAATGGATTGAGCAGACAATCATCTTGTTAGGGGACAGGCACTTTAACAATTCACTAGTAGGTGTGCAGCAGCAGCTAGGCCAGTTCAACAACTACAGAACCGTAGAAAAACCGCCGAAGTTCGTAGAAAAAGGCAACCTAGAAATCTTGCTTTTCACGCTCCAAAGCAAGATGAGAGCCAACAACCAGAAGCCATACACTCCACGTGAAGGTAAGATGATTTCTGACATTAACAAGGCCTGGGACAGGCTGGAGAAGGCCGAGCATGAACGTGAGTTGGCGCTCAGGGAAGAACTTATCCGCCAGGAGAAATTAGAACAGCTTGCTGCACGTTTCAACCGCAAGGCTAGCATGCGAGAAACTTGGTTGAGCGAAAACCAACGCTTGGTATCCCAAGATAATTTCGGCCATGATCTAGCTGCTGTAGAAGCCGCTGCCAAGAAACACGAGGCTATTGAAACTGATATTTTGGCTTATGAAGAGCGTGTGCAGGCTGTCGTCGCCGTTGCCAGTGAACTCTCAGCTGAAAACTATCATGATATCGAAAGAATTGCAGCACGACGTGAAAATGTGTTGCGATTATGGAATTACCTTTTGGAACTGCTGCGAGCACGTCGTCATCGCCTGGAGCTCTCGTTGCAATTGCAACAGACATTCCAGGAAATGCTACATATCCTGGATTCAATGGAAGACCTGAAGGCACGTCTTTTGACCGGCGATTACGGAAAACATCTCATGGGAGTTGAAGATTTATTACAAAAACACAACTTACTCGAGGCTGATATTAACATACTAGGAGAAAGAGTTAAAGCAGTCGCTGCCCAATCCCAGCGCTTCCTTGACACCGAGGATGGTGAAGGGTACCGTCCTTGCGACCCAGCCCTTGTATTGGAGCGTGTCCAACAACTAGAAGATGCCTATGCTGAATTGGTGCGCCTCGCTGTTGAAAGACGCAGCCGCTTGGAAGAAAGCAGAAAATTATGGCAATTTTATTGGGATATGGCCGATGAAGACAACTGGATTAAAGAAAAGGAGCAAATTTTATCAACCACTGACATTGGCCATGACCTCACGACAGTTAACCTGCTTCTCAGTAAACACAAAGCCTTAGAAAATGAGATTCACGCTCACGAACCTCAATTACGCGCAGTCGCTAAAGTTGGTGAAGAATTAGTTGCTGCCGGACATTTCGGAGCCGATAGCATTCAAGGTCGTCTAAATGAAACCCAAAGCGCATGGCAGAATCTATTGGACCTTGCTGCTGACCGCAGAAAACGCCTAGAGGAAGCCGTTGACTACCACCAACTATTTGCAGATGCTGATGATGTTGACATCTGGATGCTCGACACCCTTAGATTGGTTTCAAGTGAAGACGTAGGTAGAGACGAGGCACAAGCCCAATCACTCCTGAAGAAACACCGTGATGTAACCGAAGAATTGAAAGGTTACGCCTCCACGATAGAACAGCTGCACGCCCAAGCTTCACAACTCAACCCAGAAATGACGAACTCCACGGAAGTTGTGCAACGTCTCGAGTCTATCGATAACAGATATAAAGACCTGCTCGAGCTTGCTAAGCTGCGCAAACAGCGCTTACTTGACGCTCTTTCTCTGTACAAGCTTCTCAGTGAGAGCGATGGTGTTGAACAATGGATCAATGAGAAAGACAGGATGCTGCAGACGATGATTCCGGCCCGGGACATTGAAGATGTGGAAATTATGAAGCACCGCTATGATGGTTTTGAGAAGGAAATGTTTGCAAACGCCAGCAGAATCGGTGTTGTTAATCAACTGGCCAGGCAGCTTTTGCATGTTGAGCATCCCGACTCAGAACAGATAACCGCTAGGCAGAATCAACTCAACCAGAAATGGGCTGAATTGCGCGAAAAAGCCGAACAGAAGAAAGAGGAACTTAACAGTGCTCATGGCGTGCAGAGCTTCCACATTGAGTGCCGTGAAACAGTTTCCTGGATCGAAGACAAAAAGCGCATCCTGCAAAGCACAGATACTCTTGAGATGGATCTTACTGGCATCATGACCTTACAGCGTCGCTTATCAGGAATGGAGCGTGACTTAGCCGCCATTCAAGCCAAACTGTCATCTCTTGAGAAAGAAGCATCAGATATTGAAAAGGAACACCCAGATGAAGCTGCCCTTATTAGAGAACGTATCGTACAAATCCAAATTATTTGGGAGCAGCTGACGCAAATGCTCAAAGAAAGAGATGCCAAACTTGAAGAAGCTGGGGACCTTCACAGGTTCTTGAGGGACCTTGACCATTTCCAGGCTTGGTTGACAAAAACACAAACAGATGTTGCTTCAGAAGACACACCTACATCACTTGCAGAAGCTGAAAAACTCCTGTCACAACATCAAGCCATCCAAGAAGAAATTGACAATTACACTGAAGATTACACGAAAATGATGGACTATGGTGAGCGTATAACTGCAGAGCCTTCTACACAGGATGATCCACAGTACATGTTCTTGCGTGAAAGACTCAAGGCCCTTAAAGATGGCTGGGCTGAACTCCGACAAATGTGGGAGAATCGTCAACAGCTCCTATCGCAGTCTTTGAGCCTGCAAATTCTAGATAGAGATGCTCGCCAAGCTGAGGTGATCTTGACACAACAAGAACATGCTCTGGGTAAAGATGAGGTGCCTACAACTCTTGAGCAAGCAGAAAATGCACTTAAACGCCACGAAGCATTTGTTACCACAATGGAGGCCAATGATGACAAAATCAATGGCGTCATTACATTCAGTCAAAGACTATGTGATGAAGGCCACTTTGCTTCTGATAAGATATCTAAGCGAGCACATAATATTGATGAAAGAAGGCAGGCAAATCGTGAGAAAGCTTTAGCTCTAATGACCAGGTTGCGTGATCAATTAGAATTGCAACAATTCTTGAGGGATTGTGATGAGCTAGCAGAATGGATTCAAGAAAAGCACATTGTAGCACAAGATGAGACTTACAGGTCAGCGAAGACAATTCACTCAAAATGGACAAGACACCAGGCTTTCGAGGCTGAAATTGCGGCAAACAAGGAACGTCTAGACAACCTAAGGCAAGCTGGTGAAGATTTGGCACGTGAAAAGCCAGAATTTGTTGACGTTATCACTCCGAAAGTGTCTGAATTGGGTGATCAGTTTGAAATTTTGGAGACGACGACACATGACAAGGGTGAAAGGCTGTTTGATGCTAACCGTGAAGTTCTCATCCATCAGACTTGTGATGATATTGACTCGTGGATGAATGAACTTGAGAAACAGATTGAAAGTGAAGATACTGGCACCGATTTGGCTTCAGTTAACATACTCATGCAGAAACAACAGATGATTGAGACGCAAATGGCTGTGAAAGCTAGGCAGGTTGGAGATTTGGAGACTCAAGCCAAGCACCTGGAACAGACTGTACCAGGTGAAAAGATGGAAAATATCAAGATTAAGAAACAACAAGTAGAAGAGCGCTTCCAACAATTGAAACAACCTCTAGTGGAGAGGCAAAGACAACTCGAGAAGAAGAAGGAAGCCTTCCAATTCCGCAGAGATGTGGAAGACGAACTGCTTTGGATCGCCGAAAAGATGCCTCAGGCTCTTTCAGAAGAATATGGCACCAGCCTGTTCCACGTACACATGCTTGAAAAGAAGAACCAATCTTTGCGTACCGAGGTAGACAATCACGAACCAAGAATCAACACGGTTTGCAACAATGGCCAGAAACTAATTGATGAAGGTCATGAGGACTCACAAGAATTTACTCATTTGATAACTGAACTATTACGTGCCTGGCAAGACTTGAAGGATGCAGTTGAACGGCGCCGTGAAGATCTGCTGCGCAATGAACGTGCCCAGCAATATCTCTTTGATGCTGGTGAAGCTGAGGCTTGGATGAGTGAACAAGAACTGTACATGATGGTGGAAGACCGTGGTAAGGATGAGACGTCTGCCCGTAATCTCATGAAAAAGCATGAAAGCCTTGAAGCAGCCGTTGAAGCTTACGCTGATACGATTCGCTCATTGGGTGAGACTGTCAGGTCTCTAGCTGCTGAAGGACACCCTCTTGCAGAACAGGTGGCTGTTAAACAGTCGCAGCTTGATAAACTGTATGCTGGACTCAAGGATTTGGCTGGTGAACGCAGAGCGAAGCTGGATGAGGCATTGCAGCTATTTTTACTGAATAGGTAAGATTTTTTAAAATTATTTTTCGTTAGATCTTTAGCACACATAAACAAGATTCTCCGCACTTCAGAAAGAGCATCTCTAGAAGGATGTCTAACTGATGATATGATGTTTCGCTTCACTGAAATATGTCAAACACTTAAAATATTTAGAAATATCGCCATAGATGTTGCTGATAGAGATAAAAATATAGCTTATATTCAAAAACACCTTCCTTGATGCCCAACACATACTTTATTTTCTTGTAACGTCCGCTTTGGACAATTTGACAATAGTATAGCTAATGTCATGCAGAATTGAAAGTTTTTGATAGTTTCCAGGTATTAAAAGTAGGAAGGTATTTTACAATTGCAGATTTTGTATAAGAATTTAGAATGCGTAACGTGAGGCTTTATATGTTTACCATTTCAAGTACTGATAATTTTATTTTCTATAAAACCTCCATATAACAGAATAATGTGGGCGAGGGGTGTCTGTTATAGGTGAAAGTCCATTATAAAAGATAGGTATGCCAAATGCTTATTTTTCGATTAGAAAAATAGTGTGCGGATTCTTTTTTTACAAGGACATTGAAGTTAGAAATAAATAAACATATTTTTAAAACAAACTTTATTTGTATTAGGTATGCAGTTTAAAATAAAAGTAAAGAAAAATCTTGTTTACTTGTCTTCAGATGATATAACCAAACTCATTTGTTGTGGTATGATGCTAATGTTTATGTCAACGCTCTTAATTCCAGTAATTGTATTTTAAACAAATAATCCAGTTTTATTTGCACTTTTGAATACTGTTATTTTCTTATTATTAACTCTCTAAAATTACGGAAATGTGTGAAATATAATTGAATTTCATCATCTGACGAATAGTCAATAAATGTTAATAAATCTTTGACAAAATTTTAAGTTTCTTGTTTACAGTTATTACATTATTTGGTTC
>JAUIMV010000053.1:0-11426 GCA_033557775.1 Berosus sp. SLE1611
ATAAAAAGAAAACTGATCCCAGCTTGATAAATTTTTTTATATAAACCAAAACTAGATATAGTGTAGGTGTTTACTTTGTATATGGTGTTTACAGTATTCTTGTAGAATAGAGTGTTTTCTAAATTTTTATATTGTATGTATTTTTTATTTTTGTACGAAAAAAAGAGATTTAAGAAGCTCAAGCTGTCATCTAGTCCCAGTTCATATTATATTTCAATAAGTGTTTGGCATATCAAGTGTGTCAGGTTTGCAAAAAACCAGGCGTACAGCATGGAGGTGTACCAAAAGGCTAAATATTGGGTCCGTTCCACCTTTTTTTAGTATTTTTTTACTAATTTTATACTTTTGTAGTACCCTAATATATACCATGTATATGTTTAAAGTTAGTTTTGTTGCCTTGTACAACAAACCTTGCAAATATCCAGAAAAAATTGGTTTTACATTTTAGAATTAACTTTTTGATACCTTTATTTATATTGTAACTAATAATTGCGTTTTTGATATATTTTCTCTGAATGTTTGCGGGTCCGTGGATGGACCGTATTAGAAGCCTTGGTGTACTTGTTTATGTTTTACAATTTCAGTCAGTATTGCATGCTGCAGCCCGATTACGACAGGGGGTGCCTAGATGCTTCCTATTATAATTTTGTGTTTAACATTTCTGAGATAATGCTATTTTATATCGCTTGAATTTTTGTTACTTTATTTTTTTCACTGATTTTTTAATTTGTATAGTTGTTGAATTTAATACAATATATATTTTGTTATGAGCTGATGTTTTTGATTGCACTTTGTTATTTTGTCTGCGTACCTGACGTTGTTATTCATTCTAGTACCATTGCTATATTTTTCTAGAGTCAATTTTATATGGTATTTACGTTGATCTGGTAAAGCATACCTATGGTTCTCAAAAAAAGAAGGTTGCAAGTATTGCACCATGAGAAGGCAGATGTATATTTTCAATAAGAATGTCGGTAAAGTTATGTGTTCAATAATTGTGTTATCGTCGGTATGTTTTATAGGTCACGTGGTATTTTTTTAAAAGCTTTTGACATATGTATATTCTTTGTGAATGGTCCTGCAACGAACACTATTGTTAGGTAAAACAAGTACTAGACGTTTAAATAATTTTTAAAAAAGTAAGTGTAAAATCGAAGACGTAACTAAATATCTTGGTGCTGAAAAAAAAATCAAAATTAGATAGACTCTTAACATGTTTCTAAGTGCCATTTTCTAAGTCTTTCGGGTAGGTATGAATTAAATATTTTGCTTATTAACAATTAACAAAACAAATGGGTTCCAAAATAATTTTGCGTTACAACAAAAAACATGCAAGCAATAAAAATCCAAGATAATGTGACAAAGCTGCGCATCGCTAGTAAACGGTAAGGAAAAGTCTCACAACATAAAGTAACGCTTATAATATTTTGGTGCTCTTTTCATGGTGTGTTTTATGGTGTTAGCTTTGCTTCTGTAATTTTTATCTACTAAGAGTTTAGTACTAGTGTATGTGTTATATGAAAACTTGCGAATTTAATGACATTCGTGACGCACGAAATATATACCTAGATCCTGAAAATATTTAGTAAATGATTTAGGCTTCCGCGTGTAACAAAATGATTGTTTTGGTTTCAGAATCGGACCCCCATCAAAAAATTCGTCCATCGTTATAAAGGATATCTTCTGGACATTATTCTTGGGAAGAGTGTTCCAGAAGATGCCCTCTGTAACGAAGAACGAGACGTTGACATTTAATCATTTTATGACGTGCATTCCATCCGGATATCCAAACAATCAACCTGAACATATTTTTTTATTCAAGTAGTCAACAAACTAAGTAAATTTTCTTAGATTGTATGACAACTCCACATAAATTAAACAAAAAGAAATCAGAAAAGAAAGCATATCGAAAATTAGAGAACATCAATGGTGGAATAAATGTCAATTATATATTAGAAACAAAACTAATGACGTAACAAATAAAATAAAACGTGTACAATTTATGAAAGAAATAAAAATATGGAAGCATTGTAACCTACATAAAAATAACTTATTACAAAAAAATTATGCTTCCAGAGGGAGTTGATTTGGTAAAAAATTAAAGTAGCTTTAAAAAAGTTTATTTACTGAACATGCATTTTAAGTTGTGAGAACATAAACTGAAGCAAGAAACATTATACTGCAAGTCTCAAAAAGTCTTATAGCTATTAGCATCGATGGGCTATTTGGCAGATGCGGTTGCAGTAAAAATATTTCCAAGCAAAGCTGGCAGTGATACAATTTTTGACACCTACTGGCCTCACTATCACCTTTAAACTGATAAAATTACTGTAGCTGTTGTCTGTATGATGCCAAAAGGAAATGTAGCATTGCTAAATTTAAAATTAGTCATGTGAGTCCGTTAATGAGAGAATTTTCAAGAATTTTCTGAGAGTTGCCAAGAATTATTGAATGAAAATAAGTACAATGTAGCATATTTGTAGCAAACTGCATAAACAGAATCTGAAATATAATTCTATTAATTCTATCTAATTTAGTTGGCGTTGCACAGAAAATTGTGGATATTGTTTGTGTATTTTGAATTTTCATAAAATTTATGAAATAAAAATGGCATGAAATTAAACTGAATTTAAAAGCATTACCTATTACGCCATCTATCAGACAACCAAAGATATTTATGAAGCTTTGGATAAAAACCTCAGAACTGTGGCAGTGTTTCTCGATCACTAGAAAGCTTTCGATACTGTGGACCATTACATTTATTCCAGAGGCTGGAGAGTGTGGTGTCCGCAGAGGACCCAATAGCTTTATAAGAAACTACCTGAGCGGCAGGCCACAGTCCGTATGGATCGGTGATAAAATAAGTCAGGCTTTTACAGTGACAAGATGTGCCACAAGGCACCGTTTTGGGTCCTCTATTATTAGTAAATTTAAATTATCCTTTAAGGTGACATTGGAGGACAAATTGTCTTTTTCGCGGACGACACTGCTTTGGTTTTCTCTGAGAATGGTTGAGATGGGGTCGAGGTGGCTTTTGAGAGAGGCCTTTCTATAGTCAGCTGCTAACAAATTCATTTGGTCATTAATGTCACTGTTATGAAAACAGTAAAATTTGGTTATCGAGGATGACTTTGCGTCTTGAAGCAAAAATAAAATTGTTGGATTAAAGCTGCTAGCAAAAAATTTTGGTTGTCATTTTTGACAAGTGTGACAAATGTTAATTGAAAAATCCATTTTTTTTTAAATATATAAATTTATTACTATAACCTCAAGTGAAAACTAACTGAATATATTTATTACCTCAGACTGTTCTTTACAGCTAAAACGTTTCTATACCAAATATGTTGGAAACATCAAAACTGACATTGACGACCAATTTCAAGCTTGCAGGTCTTAATCCCGAGTTCAGTATATCCCTATCCACGTAATAATATAACTCTAACTCACAATTATAGTTGCTAACTTTCGTTGTTATCTTTTTCTCTTTGATTCCATCGTCGCTCACGTGGCTCATTTGGCAAAGATATTACTTCTTTGTTACCATTGCGATAAATGACAGAGAAATTTATTTTATAACCGAAACAATTACCCCAGAATCAAATTGAAAAAGTTAACAATCTATGTCCTCAAGAGAAGTGCATCACGCTTACATTTGTAGCAATAATTCCAAGCTATTTTATGTAGAGGCTTTGCTGACGTAGATAAGTTTAAGGACGCAGTTTTACAAAGGAGATACAAAAACTGCAAATGTTAGTAGATGAACTTTAAATAGCCGCAGTAGAGACAAAGATATCTAATCTAAGGCCTTCACATTTACGTATTGTGCATCGTCGAAAATGTCGCTTCTAAACTTAGAGCTGATTTATTCTAATGTCATTTAATTGATGTTGTTACGCGACGCTCATCGTAGTATAAATTTAGCTTTACATACGACTGGGAAGATTTGTAGGCTGATATAGAATAATAAATATAATAAGGAAAAAAATCATATTTTGTCAAACATCTGCTGTACGTAGAAATCTATTCTTAAAATTACCAATTTCACAAATCATTTTATAGTAAAGAAAATGTTACACCAACTTGGTTATAAGTATCATTAAGTGTATCTAGTTTGTCTAAATAAAATAACAAAAAAAAACTGCAAAATAATTTAGGCCAAAATTTGCAACGAAAACGGTCCTAAAAATAGAATTTTATCTGGAGATGCTAGATTTTGTTTTAAGAATAGTGTACATACATTGGTGCTTAGAATCTTGTACGCTTTTAGCAAAATAAAATAAAAATGCCTTTGATTTACTAGAAATAGAGCAGTTGCAGTTGACTAAAAGACAAATAGACAGGGACAAACTGAGGGTGTTTATAAAAATGTAAAAACTGTAATAGTTGTCCTGCACGTTGGCAGGATGAGCAATCACCGTCATTTTTACAACGAAATTAGGGGGAGTAAAGACAATTTATTAAATGACTTACCCACATGTGCCGTATCCACAAAGCTGAACTAACGCTGCAGAAAATAGTTTGTGGATTTATGGCGGTTTTAAATCATAAACAGGGCTACAAGAAAATCCAAGAGCTTCGTGTTACTTCATAAAACATTCAGGATAGGACTGTGCCAAGGTTAATTCAGCTTACAAGACAATATCTTTGCTAGTAACTCTTGTTTAATGAAATATTTTGTACTTGAGGTTCTGTAACACCCACAAATTTACTTATCTAAGGTTGAGTAGAATATAATTACACTGAAAAGAGATGCTTGCCGTAATCGTGATATCTCTGAATAATCTGGAAAGATCAGATGGGAAGCTGATTTAAGTTCTCAATTAAAATAGTTAGTGAACGCCTTGTTTGTTTTGTAATGAATAATTTACAAGCCAACCAGAAATTTACTTATTTGGCATCATGGCCCACTACTCTTGTTTTAAAATATTTAATACAATCTTGCGTGTAATTGGATTTCCGCTGAAAACCTGTACTTTGGTAATGGTACATGATTGCTTCATATTTCGAAAAGACGTTTTTTAACTTTTCTCACATAATTTCATGTAGCAGCTTACATTGGAAACTGAATCACATTCAAAACTCGACCTAACGGATTAATGCGGCTGATAGGGTGTTCATTAAAGCAGAAAGTCCGTTATAAGAAGTTAATGTGCCAAATGCGTATTTTTCTATTAACATTAGCCTAAGCACAAAAATTTCCCCTTTTTATATACTGTAAGAAAATTTAAATTTTTGGGAATAATAAAGTAGTATAGTAATAAAGATAACAAAAAATATAAAACAAATGTTTATTTTGATTGTACAACTCAAATGAAGATAAATCTTATGTCTGAGTGAGAACAACATTATTTTTTCATACAAACTTTTGTCCGTTATTTCTGAATTCCGTTATATCGAGGTATTTCTGTACGTATTGAAAGATTCATAAAAATTAATAGCTATTCAAGTAGCATAAATATTGTAGAAGGAACACATTTTCTTAGAAGTAAAGCATGAAGGATCGACATCACCCGGTGTTAGAGCATAGAACATAAGGTGACATGAAATTAAATTTATTTAATTTTTTTTATTATATTCACGCACGTTCAAAAATGTTTCTTACTAGCGGAAGAATTGGGAAGAAAGTAATACCAGGAATCAAAAATCAACTTAATGAAGAAAGCCAGAACGAACGACGGGAGATGCTTGTTTAATTCTATATCCACCATGAAGTAAGGAAAAATCGTCGCCTTTTCTCCATTCCCTTTTCATTTGATGCGTTGGAACATAAACTTGGGTTATCATTCAGATTGCGTTGTCGAATGGTTATTCCATTGAATTTGTTAAAAGGATCTTAGATAAGAAAGTCAACTCCCTTAATCAAAGACTTGCTTACATTCCCAGCAAAATTCCTATGAAAAATTTGGTTTCATTCCTATCGTTGGTAATATCTCTTATCACATTTTTAGAATCATCCACAAAAATTTCGAAAACGTCAGGGTTATCCTTTGTTGTAAATGTACTCTTCGGAACCTTCTTGTCAGGGACAAAGACCCCGTTGATATCTGCGAAAATAATAATGTTTACAAGCTCTTGTGCGTTTGTGAGGCTTATAACATTGGTAAAACAGGCCGTCCTTTTGGTCTTCGTTACAAGGAACATCATCGTTGTGTCAACAACAGCCCGGAAAGATCTAGTCTTGCCGCCCATTTAAACTCGTGAGACCACATCTCGTCGCAGTCTTACATCGTAGTTTTACATAATTTTCCTCAAGGACACAAACTGAGTATAGCAGAATCCCTAGATATTTTCCGCCATTCCCGTGAAAGCACCCAATGAATCCTTTCCCTACATTAATAGCCCCCTTTTTAAAATTTGAATCCCCTAACTTTGGATGGGTTGGTAGCATTGGTTGACTATTTTGTCCAATCGACGTCATTTGACAGTTAGAGCTGATGTAATTATTTTTGTTTTTGTAATTTTTAGCCTTGAAGATGGTCTGAATGACCAAAACCGGTCGCATTCTATTGAGTTAAAATATAATATACTTGTAGGACTGACACAGCCTTTTTATAAATCAGCCATCTACTTTATAATATCATAATGTAAAGAATAATAATAAGTTTTGTACTTTTCCCTAATTATGTATTGTAATTTTTAGCCTTGAAGATGGTCTGAATGACCGAAACTGGTCGCACTCTATTGAGTTAAAATATAATATACTTGTAGGACTTACACAGTTTTTTATTAATCAGCCATCTTTTTTTTATATCATAATGTAAAAAATAATAGGAAAAGTGCGTAAGGTGAATTATGGATAAAGTCTCAGACTACCTGGGAACAATCATATCATTTTACGGTGAACTCAAAATGTAAAAAGTCAGGTAAACAAGGCAGCTAGGATCACGGGCGCACTAAGAAAGACCTTCTGGAGGGATGCATGTATATCAATAACAACGAAAATAACGTTAAACAAGGCATGTGTCAGACCCATAATGACTTACGCAGCAGAAGCACGGGCCGCCACGGCTGAAACCAAAAGAATGGAGCATACCACTGAAACTAGAGTACTCAGATCGATCACAGGGAACACATTAAGAGACTACAGAAGAAGTGATGGTAACTGCAATGAATGTGAAGACCACAGAATAACCAAGATAGAGAGAAACGGGAAGCCATCATCGACACGACCACCAGGGCATCCTCCGCAGAGGTAGAAGGACAGTTGGTCGTCACTTTTGCAAGAGAATTTTTTTTTGCAATGAATGGGGCAACAAGCATCTAGGCTTTCGAAAAGAAGAAGGAACCTTGCCTTGAAGTCATGCAGGCGACCAGACACGGTAGCTGCTGGAACTACGCTGTAACATCAGAAGATATATGGTTTGGTCGTACCGAAGCTTTATGTCAAAGTTGCCGTTTTTGTGTGACCAAACGCAACCTAAAGCAGCGCATCGCTTGCAGGACGTCTAATGCAACCAACAGCTAGCCACTCACAACAGCAACCGAAGAAAGTGTGGCTATTCCTTTTCTTTTATTCACTTATATAACCTCCAACCAACAAACTACAAATCTATTATTATTATTTCATACCCCTGTGACCAACTGCGTAACACGGTATTACAATAATTGAGAAAACATTATATTTCAAGGATTACTTCGTTTAGTTAAAAAGAATGCGTTCAGCACCAGTTTAAGGTATTTCAAAGTACAGTATGTTCAAGTACAAGGGTTTCCCTCATATAAATATTAGAATTGAGGGCAATGGAAAAATATTACAATTTTCAATTAATACATATGAGTGCGCAATGAAATGGCGAATTAAGAATCAAAATAGTAAGCAATAGTAGTTTGAAGTAATACAGAATAGGTATTATTCTTCCTGTATTTGTAGACCCTTTAAATATTTTGGAAGAAAAGTACTATACCAGAGAGTGTCAGGTTATTTGATACCTCGTTTTGGCCTTCACGTCTAACACACCTGAATCGCAAAAAAGCTATGAAAGTTCTAGTTACAACTACCTATTTCCAGCAAGTACTTTTTCAATTTCACTAGGAATAATTCATTATTCATAACAATATATAGGCTTATAACGACATTCTCTCATTGTTGAAAATCATTATTTAAAAAGCACACTATATCACTCTTCTTTAACAAGAACCTTCTTGTTAAACCACTTGATTTATTGAACGACCAAATTCTACACTAAATGGCCCGAAGCAGATTCTCTTAACCAAAATAAGATTTAAAAAACGACCTATAAAGGTATTAGATATGGTCAAGTGCACCGAGTTCGTTTTAAATTTTACTTCATTAGGTTGGATTACCCCAGAAGGGATACACAGACCTCATTGGTTGGCTACAGAACTTCATAACCTCATTTTCTGAGGTACATCGAACCACTTTTCCGGTCCCTGATAGAGAAAATCACCGAACATTCTAAAGCAATTTATTCTTTCTACATATCCAATAGAATCTCAAATGGACGCTATTCCAGGAAAATGCAATTTCTGTTAGCTAAAGTGTTCTTTGGCTTCACTACTGTAATCAGAATATTGAGAAAACATTTAAAGTTTTAATTTTCACGGTTGTATTTGCGGTATAAATGCGAACGTTTTAGAACAGATAACATTTGCTGCGACATCCCAAATAGCTAAAACTATAGGGCCAACACTATATTAATCAAGGTTTAATGCTTTTTTTATGTTTGTTAAGGGTCGCTGTCAACGCAAAAGATAGTCACAATTGCCTCTTCGCTTACAGCCATGAGTAAATTTAGTGTTGGCAGTTTTTATAATATAGATATAGACACACAATGGTAAGTAAAGTTACAAGAAGGTAACAAACGTCCCATTTGATACAGGATATTTTTTTACTGTCACTTCTAAAAAGGAGTAGTATCTGAGGAGCACTCTCGACCAGCCATTTGAGATTAAGAATTCATTAGAAATGTTTAGTCTTATAATTAAACGAACATGTACTAATCCAACACCAATCGTTTGGAAATCAGGTCCTTTGGCGATAAGCGTCAATAAAAATCTTGAAAATTAAATAAAAACATTTTTAAATAAAAAAAATAATACCTTTGCTATATTATATTGATTATTGAAAGGCGAAATACATTTGCGTAGTGATGCATGCTCTTAAAATAACGTTATTTTTTATAGTCAGTGTAATAATTAAATATTCCATGAGATATTTTCATCTATTGGTGCCAAAAATGGCAACGTTGCAATATTTTGCTTAACCTAGGGCAGAAAATTCCGTGAAATGAGTTTTGCTTACACGCTGGTTATTATTACCAGCTGGAATATGTTTACATCAGAGTTAGCATTTGTTAAGTGACCAGTAACATCTTGAAAATTGCTTAATGTGTGACTTTAGATAGTGAATATAAGTGTTTTTAGTGAAGTTAGAATATGAACAATTGCCAATGTGCTTAAGGCCAAGATTAATGTTAAATTACGCCAAACAGAAGAGATAGGCAGACAATTAATTAAATTTATCCTAAACTTAATATACGAATATAATATGAGATACACTATGTTTTATAGCGATGTTTCTTGAATTTTCTTGATACGAGATCCTAAAATAACAGCCATGCCAAAATAACACCTAAAGTTTATTTTCGATAAAATATAGAAAAACTGCACATTTATGTTATCATTTACGACATTTTTCCGACATCAGTTATATTTTATAGTTTGTAATTATTGGAATCATGACTGTGTATCTTACGTATATACTACGGAAAATTAGGAAATCATGTTTATTGAATTAAGGAAATAGTTTTTAATTTCCAAGTTTGTAATCATCAGAGAGACTCTATGTTGACTTGATAATGATGCAATATCCAAAACATCTACGATAAGGTCATCGATCAAAAGGTTCTGGGAGATTAAGCAGAAAATGTCCAATATCTAAACCTGTGACTAAAAGTTGGAAATTGTAATTAGATTTTGTTTTCAATTAATACTACTTCTCCAGGGTTAAATTTAGATATTGCGAAATTTTTTTCAAGTTAAACTGATACTCTGAAGTTAGGCTAACAACTTAGCCAGAAGAGTATATTTTGTTACAAGTTTAAAAAATAGCGTTTTTAACACGAGTGTGTTTGTGTTCCTGAATAAAAGGGTGTTCAAGAACGCTAATGAAACACTTTCAAAATTCTATATAAACAGGCAATATGTTTAAGTGCTTACATTGAACGGATGTATATTTTATATTAAACATAGGAGGTTTTAAGTATTTTTAGTAACCTTTTATCCGGTAAACGGCTACAAATATGCTCGAAATAAGTTAGAGTCACGTTTTTGGACATTGAAGTGGTGTGAATATTATTTTGACATGTTCTGCACAAGCTTTACACCTGTTCATCACGATTCTGGGATTTTGGAGGCAACAGGTTGCTGATAGCCACCTTCAGCAGTATGGGTGGTGTGCTTTTAAAGAGATCATCTTCTGCACCTGTTCTAGTTTCTATTTAGACTATCTCAACAAAACGAACTCTTGAAGTAGGTTTTTGACATATGTTATCTGTCATCAAATTGTCATATGTTTCATTGTTTGTTTTTTAGGGTAAATTTTCTCGTTATCTACAAGGTTCCACTAAGTCAATATGCACTAAATTCAATTAATAAACGTAAAAGAATAATTAAATGTGATAATTAGGATAATATTTATTAATGACATCGTGTTTATGTATCTAAATTCCTACATTATGCACTATTTTTTAATTTAATTACTAAAACTTATAACTGGTATGGCTACCTACTTATGTTAGGCTATATCTAGGAATATAATTCGCTGACTTTATTATAGGAAGTAAGTTTAAATTGGATAAAAATTTTATAACAGTATTAAAATGTAAATATATCTCATTTTCATTTGATGAAAAACAATGCGCTACTGTGCTTTAATCACTAAATGTACCAAAGCTTCACTTTTCACCTGCTTTGCAACTACAAAAATGTTTATTTTTTAGATAGGGAGTAGAAAATATTGTTTTACATTATGTGCGATTTTCATATAGATTAAACGAGTCTAACATACTCTACTTTTTCTTGCTTAAAACAGTAAATTATTAACACAGTTGTTTGTGGTATCTAACCCTGGAATACAACAGAATAGATTTGTTAAACCAAAAATAAGGTGTGTTCAATACAGAACTTCCATGCATTGACATTTACATTGTTTAAGAAATATGTCTACTGCCTCAGTTATGTAGATCCAAATGCACAATTTTTTTATGTACACACAAAATTCACTGCGACCAAGAAGGTGTTTAAGATAAATAGTATAAAACACGAGCAACAAAAATATCGATACCAACTATGTAGCTCACAGTTATGTACTCAGCACTCTAAAGAAGAAAAATGAGGTTAATTTTCAACAATCTTTAATCTCAAAAGACGTAGATATAATTATAAATAATTAATAAAATATTTTG
>JAUIMV010000054.1:0-11413 GCA_033557775.1 Berosus sp. SLE1611
GCCTAAAACAGTGAGTCGTCACGACACATGTTTCAATCCCTTTAAATTAAAAACCAATTAAAAAAAAGAACATTGAAAGAGCGAAAAGTGAATGAAAAACAGTTACGTATATTAAATTTACAGACAAGACAGGCTTTTTCATGCAAGAAAAGACACCAGAAATCACAACTTAGAAATCGTTTTTAAGAGGGCAATGGAATTCTTAGAACCACTTATTTCAAGTTTATGATAACAGAACAATATTTATAAGAAAGTTATATGTGGTGAAAAATACAAACCATCATGAACAATGCGAATTTTTCCCTCAATATTGGGCTCTCAGCCCATAGTGCTTTGTAGTAAAAGACCCTTTGGCGACAATTACACGAGTACGCAGACGGACCAGAACTTCCATACTATTCAGTATAAAGTGTACAACACTTATTTAGCACATTTAAAAAAGTTATTCCTCTTTCAATACCTATATGTATTATTGCTTTCTTAATATTTTCTAATGATCAAAGCAATCAAGGCACCCGTACACCGCAAGAGATCATCAGGGACATTTGTAGAGGAGCTTGTTTTCCCAACTCCAAAAGAGATAAGGGGATAAGTCCATGAAAATACAGAAAGACGCGTAGCTGTGAAGTTATTATCTTCTTCGAGACTTGAGATAACAAGGTTAGAATATTGAACGCCGATCCTTTATCTCGCAAACAAGTTTTTGTTAGCCGAAAAAAAGGTTTATGCGAAAGTCTTGCAAGATATTGACTGAACTTAAATAATGCTGTCAAATCTGTCTGTGGACATACTTTCCTAAACAATAATCCAGTTGTGAAATAATTTTATAGTGTGAATTATCAACACCCAGGAAACTTGCGGTGTTTATAAACTCCTGTGTGAATTTGGTGTCAATGAAATTAGTCGTCCTTTCTCTTTGAATAGAATATCTTCGCTGTGAATAGCTCTGAAAATATAGCTTTGCATATAAGGCAACAATCCTAATACTTCGAATTCTTCATATAACTTCCGAAGGTTACAGAGTTAACATCGCTGAATGCTTGGACATTTATACCCATCTCCGAAATAACCACGAAAACAATCTAAATGAGCCCATTTTTTTAAAAAATAACCTCTTTTTTTAAATCTTACACTACTTATCACAGTGTGTTTATATGTGTGTCAAGAGACCGTTGAGGTAGTACCTGCGATTTGTTGAATTTTTAGACCTTCAGTTATTGTTTTTCAGACTGACGATGGCCTAAAAGATCGAAACCGGTTGCCCTAATTTTTTTAATGAACTTTGTCGAAGAACAATACTATTTATTACCTACAATCTACCAAGTACATGACAAGTTGAAGGCACAAGTAAGGGTTTATTCGTTTTCCAACGACATTGTACCGCTATTTTTGTTAAATGCAAATTTGGTAGGAACAAAAACAGGGTGTCATTAACTTTAAAAAGAGACAATGAAGGGTACAATGATTCGCCTCAATATAAAGGCTTAAACAAAGAAATGCAAGTATGCACACTTTTAAAGTAACTATAAATAATGTTTGCTACCTTTCAAGAGTTTTGGAAATCTGAAAAAAGCATTTTTTTCGTGGGATGGCAGAGGTATTGAAATGAAAAATCACATACAGAATGAAGAAGGGGCCAAAAGATCCGGCAATTTTTCATGTGAATGTTAGATTTTCGTGATACTTCCGATACAATTTAAAAAGAAATAGAAAGAGCAATGTCATTCGTCACTGTCGGGATGTATTCCCATAGAGAGGGTGGAAAGAACGGTTCTACACCAGACAAGACGTTCCTAATCATGACCCTGCCTATTCAGAACCGATGTTCAAATTCAAACCAAACGCACAGGGACAATTTACAATCAGATAAACTTCTCTTTCCTAGTCAATAACATGAATTCGAAGGTTGTGCTGTCTGTTTATTTTAAACTTATGAACTTTGAGCCTCTGTTTTTTTTATGCCAGGACTACGAATTGCAACTTTATTGGGGTTGTTCGCTTACATTTTATAAACTGTTTGAAACGTTTTTTTGAAATGCGATATAAAAGCTGTTGCGTTTTTTGTTATAGGTAGCTTTGTTTCACTTACAGCTGACCGCAAAAGATATAAGTCTGGTTTATTATTCAAGTTTATTCTTAAGCACCTCAATTTAAGTGATATTTTTATTTTTTTAGAAGATCGTAAACATAACCGTAAACGTAAATGTAGGTGCAAGGACGAATTAACAGTTCTACTGATTTATAAACTTCGTACGTTTATTAATAAAAGAATTTAAATCACTTGTCAATGATACCACGTGATACACAGTCGAGACGCAGTTTTTGCCTTTTCGAATGTTAAAGACATGAAGGCTGGTTATCCAATATTGTGCGATTGCATCATATTTAAATTCAGGTTTCCGTAAATCGCTTAGGTTATTTCTATTGTTTTGTTCCACGTCCCTTTTCAAGTTCTGTATTTCATTTTTGTTATCTGACAATTCTTTCCGGAGTTCTATAACACTGGTAAACACTGTTTTTGTCACACGAACTTTGTGATGATTTCTGTTCATGTTGGTGTATCCTTTTAACAATATATAATAATTTTGTTTCAATCACGTCCAGTTTTTTTGATACAGCTACATATTCATTTCTGACCTCATATACGTGTCTTTTTTGAATAACTTTACTGCATTCAGCTAACTCACACCTTATATACGTTTGTTACATCGTAAACATGCCACGGTAATATTTTTAAGTCCACAAATACGGCAACTGATAAAGGACAAGAGCTTTGACGAAAAACCGAATGATCAGGAAAAACTCGCCTGGAAATGTTTTGTGAACGTTGTCTAAAATTTTCTCGGAAACCATAAATTGGAAAATTACAAACACTTAATAAATGAACTTATAATGTCATATAAAGCTTTGGGGTGTAATATGTCCTTAAAAATACATATGCTGGACTCTCATCTGGATTTCTTTCCGGCAAATTTGGGTGCTGTGAGTGACGAACAAGGTGAGAGGTTCCATCAGAACATTTTCTTTATGGAGAAGCGCTATCAAGGGAAGTTGAGTCCAGTAATGTTAGCAAATTATTGTTGAAGACTTATAAAAGACCTTCCAGAAGCCAAATATTCACGAAAATTATACGTATTTAATCTATATTAAGCAATAATTTCTCTAAATGCAGGTGATATTTGTACTTTTCGCGAAAATACATGTTTTGATGTCACAAGGAAACCTGACGTATCAATTTTTTTTTTCATTCACATATTATTGTTTAGTAGCCCTAGTACATTCATTTGATATAAGTTTTCATCTGACAAAGAAAAAGTTTTTGCTAACCAGTGTAATTATTTCTCATTGAAACTTGCCTGCTACTTTTTCCAATAAACAAAAACACTTAGATTGATCGTTACGACAAAGAAATGAAAATCCCTCTTTAAGATCTTAGTTGGTGCATATTGGAATTGATGTATGAGGATAGTATCAATTTTTTTATTAAAGGATACTCTATAAAGATCTTCAAGAAATGAGTGCATCCGAAGAGTTTAATGAGGAGTATAATAACTAAGGCTCCAGGAAAAGCACTAAAAAGAAATGGAATAACGATCCAACATGGTTGATAGACGAAATAAGAAAGCTCGTGGAGGAGAAAAAGATCTACTACCAAAGATGACTAAACTGGAGTGAATACAAAAATAAAAACAGAGAAGTGAGACTTTCAATCAAAACTAGGAAAACCAGCCTAAGTTCAGATATACCCTTTAATATAGTAAATCCCAAATCAGGAATGGCTGTTGAAGCAAAAAATATATAAACTCATCCATCAATACATAATAATGCAAACGTAAAGTAAAACAAGCAGTTGAACCAGTAGAAAGAAAATAAATGAAATAAATAAAAATATTTAAATAATTAATTGAAATCACCTCCAAAATTAAATCCTTAGAATAAAATCCTATTGAAAAAGGAATTCCATTCTATATTACAAATAAAAAAAGACATGTATAGGGTATAAACTTTATTAAACAAACATACAACGAATATCCTGACAATTTAATAAATTGTGAATTATACAACCTGCTCACATAAATAATAAAGCCTTAAAAGGAGCATGAGCTACTATCCGGTGCAAGCTGGTAAAAATGAAAAACCCGGACTCCTAACTCTTCAAAAATTGAGGAAAGGTATTCTTGGAACGTTCAACCAGGCTAATGAATATATAGGTTGTGGGGCAAGCAGAGTGTCAAGTCAGTGGGGGCAATCCTACTAGGTGTCGCTATTCGAGAGGGGTAACCGAAACATATAAGGATGCTACGTTAGACTCAGTATTAACTGTTCCATGAGTCGCTTATTTGGAAAAGTCTTCCACACCAAGCTACGAAATAATATGAGCCATAAAATTGGAGAAAGACAAAGTGGATTCGTTCTGGGTGTCTCATGCACAGATAACTTGTTTGCGTTATAGCAAGTACTAAAAAATCGCTATCCCAACATGCAGACTAGTGGAAACAGAATATTGACCACTCTGTAATTAAGATAATAGAATGCTATATATGACAATATCGTCTATGTGTAAATGGAAACTAAACTGTCAGAATCGATCAAAACAAGAAATGTCTAAGGCAAGGTTGTAGTCAGTATCCTCTACTTTTTAGCTTGTACGTGGAAGTGGTTCTCAAGGTCTGAAAGAGGAGGTGTCACAGAATGGATATACTGACCAATGAACAGTGCCTTTTTCTCTGAGCTTTGCCTACGGCTAAGTTGTAATGGCACAAGATTCCTATGACCTTGAATTCATGCTAACACGACTTTATGAAGCATGCTCTCAATAGGGTCTACGGCCAGCCTCGAAAAAACAAAACCTATGCTATTTTTGAAGTCATAATAAATGATGATATCACTATCAACCAAGTAAATAGCTTTAAATATCTGGAAGCATTTGTGAATAGAGATGGACTAGGTACATAAGCAATAAAGACCCCAATAAAAAAATAAGGCATTCGTAGGATGTCTCAATAGCCTCTGGTGAGACCGACAACTATCGTTAGAAACTAAAAAAGCAAATGGGCCGAACATCGGTGAAGTCAGTGCTGATATACGAATCTGAGCTATGGGTACTAAACGGTGACCTTCAGCGAAGGGTGACAGCAGTCTAAATGGACTTCCAGACAAAACACAATTGTGTTTTCGCTGGATTTGAGTTCAGCTGGTTATTGCAATAATACAGATTTAGCGCTACTAAGTCAGGAATTCTGCCTATGGTTTCCATTGTGGCTGTCGCATGTGTATATTTAGCTATTTGTACCTGCATGGAAGAGTTTATCATTGATGTAGATATAGGAAAGCGGTTGCAGGCCATTCCTCTAGTTTTTCCAATGTCTTCGTTTTCCCTGTATTTCCACTAAGAACCTAGGATTGTATAGCAGATTTCTAAAGATATTTTTAAAATTAATATCTTTAGTAGAATATATCTTCTGTACAAGGAGCCAATCTCTGATGGTGTCATATGCAGGAGTGGGGTCGATGAAAACGGCACCCATTACATAACCTCCCTGTAACCATCCTCGATTTGCTGAGTTGTGCAGTACAGCTTTTTCCAGCCTTTTGCAGTATGAGGATAGATTCTACAGCCACTGAGAGACAAGTTTGTACAAATTTTTTTTAAATTTTATATGTGTCTCATATCAAGAAGATTGGATGATATTTGTTTGGATTTTTGCCTTCTTTACCCAGCTTAAACGTAAATATAAACTTGACTTTTCGCCAGATACTAGGAATTTTGCACCGTTGTAGACAGGCATATGTCCAATAGTGCCTTTTGTCCGAAATGGTTGAACTGCTCAGTCAGAATATTGTCCAATCCAGTCGCCTTCCGGGGTTTGCATTTCTTAATGGCAATATTCTGCCCTTCTGTGTTAAAAAGAGTAGACAATTTGGTTGTTTTGTTGCTCTCTGTCCGATTAATATTGGGTATATAATCTGGTTTCCTTTTTCACGAGCTGATTGGTTCTTTGATCTGCCTCTACGTTAGCATAGGTTTTTGAGTGAGTTGAGCCACTATTTAGGCGTTTTATCAGGTTCCACGCTTTGTGACTGCTCTTGCTTATATCAAGCTCCTGCTTTAGTTTGATCTAGTTCTCTCTTTGCTTCAGGCACAGAACTGCTTAATTGTTTTCCCGCCTCTATTGCGCCATCTCTCAAGCGACTTCCTTGAAAAAGGATAAGTAATTTTGTAGTTGAACCTTTTTCGCTACTGTCAGAACATGCATATAGTTAGTGTCGTTGTCTCTGAGGATAGAGAGCTGTTAACATTTTTTAATAATTTCCAAACTCTATCATATAATGCGATAGCTATAAATGTAGACACAGGCCACACATTGTGTGGTGGCTTACACACTTAGGTAATAGTGCAGTTGTTCAGTTCTACTGTATGTCGATTTCATTCTCCTTAACTATATTAGTGGACTGAACCTGGATAGCGGGTGTAACAAAGGCCCGTATTTCGTATGAATGTAAATTTATTCACAGTCGATTAAATTGATTTGTATCAAATTAATCTATACTAATAGTTATATACACTAGCTAATGTATACAAGAGGTACAAAATACGCTCCAGAGTATCTTGAGCAAAAAGTCGACTAGCAAACAGAAAGAAAAACAAAAAAACGAAGTAGTTACGCCAATTTTTTTTTCTAGTTATCTTAAGTAAACGGTTTAAAGTGCTGCTATGTTTTATCACGTACAAACATATTTCGTACGCTGTTCCTTATCGATGCGTGATGCGCAATAAGATTTTTAGTAATTGTGGACAACGGCAAGTAGATTAATCGATTTAATCGACTGTGGATAAATTTATACACATTCATACGGAATACCGGCCTATATTTGATTTACTTTTGATTGTTATAGATTTTATATGATTAATTAAATACTCTTTTATTATTATATTTAGTTGTAATTCATAGTATTGGGTATAAATATTAATACAAATAAATTTACATTTCTGGGCATTCATTCCAAGCTATGTGAATACTATTTTAATTTATTACATGAAACTATTAAGAAATACCGCCATTGCTTTGCATTGACGTAATGATGTTATTTGTCTTTAAATTATTTATTTTTCTTTTAATTATCATTGTTTTGTTTTCTTGCATATTTTTCTTAAAAATGTTAACCTGGCTGATAGCACGATTTGCTGTACGGCTGACCTGTAAGCTTAACCTTCTTTGTTTGCTATTTATTTTTAGTTATTACCTTTTTTAAGTTGGCGGCTGTTCTTCATAGCTTTTTAAAGTTTTTCTTTTGTTTCTTATTTGACACAATTGGAAAATAGATATTATCATTTACATTTAACAGCTGTCGCCTTCACCCGTCTGTTAATTTATTTTTTTATTGTTAATATATTTTCATTTTTTTTGCTTTTTCTTTACTGACTATATCATCGAAATTTAACTGAGCTGCCTTCTTATAGGTACTGCAACATGGAGTTGCTTCTACTCACCGTTTAAGTAGTGCAATTACTCTTAACTTTGCTCACTTAAATGTACACTTATTAACTGCAAATTTTGATAATTTTGAGTTCTTACTCTTGAGAGAAACGAATGACGCTAAAGGGATTTATGAGACGTGGGTACTTCCAGATTTGATCTTGAACTTTTACGTATAGAAAAATATACATTTTATCATCTATCGAGACCATCCAGGGAAGTGGAGTGGGAATATACGAGTATATTAAAACACGTCATTGCTGCTCTGTTATGTATGAGGATATGTCTTCATCCATTGAACAACTTTGGATTAGGATAAAAGGTAGTCTACTTTGGTGTTGTATTCCTGAGTTCCTTAATGGATTTGACAATGGACTTTCTATTTGTGCATCTTTTGCTGTTGGTGTGTTGTGTTGGAGACACTTCGATGACGCTGTTTTTCCCGTGTTGTTCTTATACCAGAATTTTATTGAAGTTTTGAATTATCATTTGCTAACATTTCTTATACACCAATCAACGAGAGTCACTTAAATTAGTCTGCCATCATCGATCATGTCATAGTACATGAAGATGCATGCATTGATGTTTTTGGACTTTTACCCGTTGCTGATGTAAAACATAAACATCTCTGAGTTTATTCCCCATTCGATGACCATCAGAAACTTTAATTTTATCAATTTTCAATTCAATTTATACGTTACACCATTGTTCTATATGTTCGACATGGAAGACATTTCAACTTTTTTCGAAATAAAACACCGAAACAGCTTTGATCTGATGTAAAAAGCAATATTTACTCAAAGGCGAACAAATCGGATTTACCAGACGATCTGAAGTACCGTCAGGAGATAATTGCTTTTTTATTCTGTATTAAACAATTGTCCTCTCGATCCGGATGTATCGGCTTATTATAAACACAACATAAAAAATGGTAATACTAACTTTCTGAATTTTTCTCAGATATTCGAAGATGACATTGCAGAAGCTGTAAGATCTCCGAAGTCTAACGCCTGTGGTGCTGATAATATTTTGTTGCGAATGATCAATTTATGCTAGTCCATTTATTCTGCATAACCTGCGACATATTTTTAACCTCATTGTAGACACTTCTAGTTTTCTATCTGTTTGAAAACACTCATTAGTTTTACCTCCGCCTATCAAAATACAACAACATACAATGACCTATGGCCTATTAGCATTTTTGGTGGTCCTCCCCAAAGTGTTTCAAAAGATATTTGCTCATAATATCTTGCCTTTAACTCAGTCTGGGTTTCGTCCTGGTTATGGTTGTCCTGCGGTGCTTTTAGACCTTGTCGATGATACTTTACAAGCGATTGACACAGGAAGGACACTGCTGCTGTTGTACTACTTCAAGGCCTTTGATACCATTAATCACCGATTATTAATTTCAATTTTCCATTTCATTGATCTTGGTGGAAGTGCAGTGGCGCCAATGTCCTCTTATCTTAGTCACATAAATCTAACTGTCCTGCTGTCTGGGCGATACTGTGTTCATCTTCTTGTATTATGGGGTTTTCAGAAGGGGCCCGTAATTAGATCGAGTTTATTTACAATCTATACGACTGCTTTTAAATTGTAAAGTACATGAATATGCGGACGATACCCAGCTCCACAGATCTTGTTTTTTATTGATGAGCTAAAAATGCACGTTTAATTATGAGGACCTCTGTAGATACCAGCAAATATCTCATCGTCATACTTTTAATCCTTAGAAATGAATTGTTGTAGTTTTTGGTAATCGCCAACACCGAATTGCTACTGAGGAGCAGATATCACTTATGAGCAACAACAGACCGATTGTATTTAAAATAGCGTTAATTGCTCAGGAGTTATTTTAGACAACCAGGGAACATTGTCAAAATGATGCAATATTCGTATGGTATATTACAATTGCTGTATTCCAACAGGCACTTTCTAAATCAAGACTTAAAAACAAATGCTTTGCAAATCTTTAATTTAATCAAATTACAATTACTGCGATACCTTGTATCATTTCTGTTTGTGTTTTGATGACAAACGTACAACTAAAGTTGTCCAAAATTTGTGCCTGCGTTTTATGTATGGAATACGAAGGTATGATTTAATTTCGCACTTGGGGAGGACTGGTTGGATGCGCATGGCTGATTATAGAGTGTTCCATTGCGTTTGCTTATATTTTATAATCATTAATAATGAAAAATACCCCGCACTTGTATTATAAAATCAGGATTCGTACTGACGTCCAGAATATAATCATAAAAACAAAAGACCTAATTTCTATTCCAGCTTATCACCTCAAAAGCTTTAAACGATCTTTTACTTATTCCACGGACATGTATACAATAGGATCAAATAGTGGAGTTTCAATGATAGTTTAAATTAATCATTTATAATAATAATCGTGGCGAGCTGGTACTAAAGACACATTGCGCTATGCATTGGTTGAGTATTATGCTGTTGTAGTTCGAGTTTTGCTGTTATTCAATATGTATATTCATTTGTGTCGTGTGTGTTTTTGATGAGTGACGGATACTGCTTAACCTATTTTGAAGTTATTAAGATGTAGCCTATTGTGTTTAACTTGTATCTGGAAACAATAAATGTGTATTTATTTCCTAATAATCGGTTTAGATATTTCGTGTCATTTGGTTTCGCAGATCTGCTTCAGTTCTCGAAAACTTAATTGTGTTAGTCGCAAAGGTATTGGTAGTGTTATTGTTTCTGACGTCATGGGTTACCGATTGAACAGTGTTAGACAGGAGTTGAGTTTAAAGCGGGAACTTTTAACTTTAGACCTTAGTGGTTTTGACACACAAATTATTGTTGTCGAATGGTAATAAAGAGGAAAAGAAGTTAAAAGGAGGACATAAAAGTATTTGACGCATCTTTTCTTAAAAGTTTTTCCAAAGTAGAGCAGAAATTGACACAGTTTGACTACCAAATTGACAGCTTGGAGGCTTATTCAAAAAAGAATTGTCTCGTTGTTCATGGAATCACCGACTAAAAATATGAAAAAGCAACAAGTGTAATTTGCTAGTTTGTTATAGAGGGTTTTTCCAAAAGTAATGGACCTTAATTCATTGCCACTCCACTGTATAGTGCACACCTGCGCGACCGGTTGTAAGTAGTGGAAGGGACTTTAAGCTTTCCAGCGACACCTGGTTAAGTTGCGTACGAGCTCTTGGAGCTGTGAGGCTTCAGTTTAGTGGACATCCGTGCAGAGCCTGTTTGTGTTCTCGAAAGACCCAATCACAGAGTCACCCGTGCCCGACCAGAGACGCGGTCGTCATGGAGAATCCACCATGACAAAACACCGAGTTACACTGCCTTCGTTGTCTACTCCTATCTGACTCGGATCTATGTTTCAACGGTGCCACAGACCCCCCCCCTTTAGCTCATATTTTATTCCAAAAGGTAAAAAGGGAGCTCAAAAGAAAGGATCTGGAGACCCTGGACAACATTCAAGCAACCACAACGAGGTGTCTTAGCAGCATTCCGAAAAATGAGTTCCAGAGGGCCTACGATGCATAGTTGACACGTTGGCAACGGTGTTTAGACGCAAGAGAAAACTATTTTGAAGAGTTTTAAGTTGTATTACATGTTTGATCAATAAACCTGTTTTTAAAGGCTCATTACTTTTAGGACAAAAACTGTACATAATCTGTCAATTGATATAAGGTCTGTTCCAACAACAGTCAGAAAAGTCCGTACAAATCCGTGAATTGTTTCGGAACATTCCAGCAGTGAATATCAGATTATTTGTGATAGGTCTGTCATTTAAAGTACTGAATTTTTAGCTGTTTGCCTACACTGACTAAGGTACTAGTAAAATCTCCGACTAGCAGTTTGACTGGTAGTTTGGTCAGTGTAAGTAACAAATTTACGCTTCCTTGTTTTAAATGAGAGACTTCTGACAAAAAATCTGTTTCATTGTT
>JAUIMV010000055.1:0-11405 GCA_033557775.1 Berosus sp. SLE1611
ACATTCACAAATATTTATCCAAGGAAGCTTTGCTTAAATATAAAAAAACTGATGTCATATGGCACCATTAGGCTATAGACTAAAATGTCTCTATTGTAAAAATCAGTTATGTAAACGCATCGTATATTTATAACGTGGTACCGAAACAATTAAATTTCGGTACCTTTGTACATTGCGAAGCGTGGCCAAATACCCGTATACATTACCCATCTGCTTGTAATCTATGGTATTAGGTCCTAGTCATCAATTTATTTATTTAATAATTTATTAGTTTTTAACTTATGTTTTTATTTATTATTTTTTTAACGTAATATTTTTGTCGTTGTTCGTTCCTGTATTATTAGTTTGTGCTATTATTAATTTTAATTATTTTTGTTTGTTTATATAATTATTTCAAGTTCATTTAGTTTTATTACTATATCAGTTGGTACTCGTTTGACGTATGACAGATTGTAAACAGGTAGGATTTTAACATTTTTATAATTTTCTAGTTTACTGTTCTCCTTTTTAACTTTTTAGATGTACTGATGATGACTTAATAGTTGAAAACGTTCTACACCTATTTGTCTTTTAGTTGCAACCTTAACAACACCAAACTTCATAAGTATTTTGCAACAATGGCTCGCGACACCCATCCACTCAATTTAAATTTATAAATTTACGTGTTTAATTTGCAAGGGTTTGTGTATCAATAATAAAGAAGTACAAATCTAGGATGACATCACAACTGACGCATGTAAAACGTCAAATTACCTTTTCGTAGTTATAAATTTTATGCATACCTGTTTTCATGATATGCTAGATTATATTCCATTTTCTTCTAACAGCATAATTGTGGTTGGATTGGTCAACCGAAATCTTTTAAAAAACTCCTCGACGGAATAACTATTGAAATACATAAATACATTTTTCTAGGAACACGTAAATTCTCAACTTCATCTACTATGTTAATATAATTAATATTTTCCATATTTTTGCAACATAATTGCGTGTAGCAGAATATACAAACAAAATAAGCAACAATACGCTTAAATTTGACAGGATGCAATGAGCTCTCAAACTATCGTAAACGTTCGATGACGATCGTGTTTGTACGCATCTTTGTTATCTTTTGATTGGCTCAGACTGGCTTTGGTCGAGGTTTTCGGGATCCTATAATGTGAACTGGGCTTGGCAAATGTGAGACGGGGATTTTGATGGTGCAACGATTTAAGAAACACCAACGATATCTGATCTCTAGCTGCAGCTCAGGATGCACTGGTGCAACCGGGCGCAAGAGGACTAGAAATTAGGATATAAATCCTTATTTTATGAAAATAAAGTTTCGTTAGTTCAGGCCGTTTGTGTAGGAGTTACTAAAAGAAAACCTTGTAAGGTCAAATTTACAAATAAAGAATAATTACAAACTAATGGACCAGTGTGAAGGGGACTAACTAAATTTATATAAGTAATAATTATAAATAAATTTTCATTCTCTATGTAACCCATAAAGAAGAACTATTGGAATGACTGCAGTTTGTGTAGGAATGATATTAGATGTATGTAAGGACAATTGTTATTATTGATTATTTGAACGAGGAAGTGGTAAAGTTAATGATAAAACTATTAGCTATTGGGCAATGGGACACTATATTGAGTTTTGTTAATTTTGTTCTTTTCTCTATCTAATATATAGCTGTATACTCTGCTATAGCCTTCAATGTCCTTTTTGAAGTTCATAGGTTTAGAAGTGGAGTAAATCCAGCCCATTTCTAAGAAAGTGCGTTTAAAATCGTTGTTTTCAGTGGCCAAAATTTTAACTTCCTTGTAGTTTATGGAATGACTGAGATGATCTACACGGACACCGAGTCCTGTTGATTTTGGTTTAAGTCTACAGTCACTTTTGTGTAAATCAAGTCTTCTTTGGAGTTTTTGAGAAGTTTGGCTAATATAACAGCCCCTACAAGTGATGCTTTAGACTACACCACTGCTGGTCAGAATCTCTGTTTTATTTTTTAGTTTAGTATGGAACATGTTTTTCAGAAGCCTCAGGTTGTATTCCCAAATGTTTACGTGCAATTCAGATCTATTAAAAATATTGATTAAATGGGAGGTGAGATTATTAATATATTGAAACTTGCAATATTTAGCAATACTATGCTTATTCGTTTTAGTTATAGGGGGAAGTGGGATAATTTTTGGACATTTTTAAAGGAAAAAATAAAAGAAACTTTCATTATAAAGAGGTATATACCAGCCGGAATCAGCTACAATGCCATTATCAAGGAAATGAAAGACTACAACACAATACACTTTTATATACTACTATGAGGGAGGTGGTAGTGGTAACACAAGTGGGGTGCTATATAATTCTAAAATATTATTCAAGGATTTTGAAGAATTGGATGATCTTTTAATTTCTAATGATTCTAATAAATTTAGCTTAAGGTCTTTGTCTTTGGTTTTCTAAAATAAGGTGATTAGTAAAGTTAGATTTACTTTTAGTTCTGTTGTTATTATTTTAATGATATTCTTGTTTATGTTCTTTGATCCTAAAATTAAAAGATCTTCCAGTCTGACCTATGTATTCTGAGGAACATTGGATACATACAAGTTTATAAACACCAAAACATGACATTCGATCTGAGGGATCTTTTGCGTTAAACAAGAATCTACCTAAATTATAAGACAGCTTATAAGCAAAACGAACGTTGGAAAACTTTCTGAAATATTTAGGTGTTTTGTTAGTCAATGCACCAATGAACGCGAGAGTGATTTCATGCCAAGTATGATTTTTTAAAAGTTTATCTATTGCTTCATGTTTAAAACCATTACGCTAGCAATTTGTTTGATTATCTTAAGTTCTTTTGACTTGCTCTCTTCGTCCATTAGGGACATTGATCAACCTATAAAACATAGCATTAACTGCCGAAAGCTTATGTTGCTATGGACTGAAAGAATTAGCTGGGATAACTGCATCGGAAAAAGCATCTTTTATATATATTGAGTATGTGAAGAATTCTACATGTTTATTAATAGTGAAATGTAAGAAATTTTATTTATTTTCGTTTTCAGTTTTCAAAGTGAATTTTATTTTTGGGTGTAAAGAATTTAAATATTTTAAAAAATTATTTATTTGTCTATCCGTGCCAAAAAAAAGACCGACAACACATCAGCTACATATCTATGCCAAAACATTATATGTTTTTTGAACAATTCAGAATTAGACATGCTGAAAGGATCTCTCATTTGCAATCATTCTGCATGGCTATAAATCTTATTGTTGAAAGTGAAATAATTAGTCAAAGTACAAAGGGTCAGTAAATCTAAATATTCGTTTTTTATTGTATGCAACAGCTATGTCTAATCGAAAATGTTCTTAACAATTGTAATACATTTTTTCACTGGAATATTTGACTAGACACGTCAAAAGTTAAAGATTAAGTCTAAAGAGTTTAGGACACTATACCTGTTACTGTAAGGGATGTTTTGTGGAAGAACTTGACCAATTCTGTTAAAATGAGTTTAGTTGGAGAATTGACAAATGAAATTACTGGTCTAATAGGATTATTTATTTGTGTAATTTAATAAGGTCATATAACTTAGGAACCGAAAGATTCATAAGGAGTAGTTAGTTTTGGTTTTGGTCCGCAAAGATGTAATTACAATCATTAAATGTTTTCTTAGGGCTATTTTGCAGTTGCGGAGCAGATGGCTCGTGATCTTCAGGTTCTCAACCTATTTTAGTAACTTTTTAAACAGTATAATGACAAAAATATATAGTAAAAAATATAATGTCGAGACCGCAGAATTTGCGGTACAGTAATAATCGCGTTTTAGATAAGCAATTTATGTTCCTCACTTCGTATTTATGAAGAAATTTAAGTCACAAACGATCGTAACCTATATAGACATGTCCTGACCACTAGAATCTCTAATGGGCATCCATGCTATTTGACATAGTGAGTACACAAATAAGTGATAAATATAAAGGTGAATACGTGACTAGAATAACGTAGAAATTAGCCGTCTGAAGAACAATTATTTACATAGAAAGGAAAGAAAAAGGAAAACAAAAACCGAAACAATAACATTTATAAAAAAGGTTTATAATAATAAACTAGATAATTATGTGGTTTCGAACGTAAAATTGGGAATTTAAAATGTAAGTATGCAGCTGTAGGTTTCCTTGAACGACTATCGTGACATCAGGTGCTAAAAATTTTAATATACGTATTTATAAAAACGGTTTAATATATCAATTAACAATATAAACTGCCGCTCAGTTAATTCAAGGATGTGTTGCGTAAAATAAAAAGGATATGTTCTTCTAAAAATATGCATTGTGCAAATAACTATTTATTAGTTCATTTAAACCATTGCACGTAAGAACGTACATAATTTCATAAGTTTTTTTTTAATTTTCAAGAGCAAGTTTTTGCACGCAGTCAACGTGTGAAGAATTTATAAAGTATCAGATATGAAATATCAAATGTAACTGCTTTAAATGCAAATTCAAAATGTCTTAAAACAAAGAAAGCACCGTCTTAATTTTCATGACATATTATATTGGAATTTTTAGAAAGGTCATGAAGCATTGCCAAAACAGTTTAGGCGAAATCCTCGCATGTGTAGATTTGTAGATAATGGTTTAGTATTAGATAAGTTATGTACGCATTCATGATTAGCGATTACAAAAACATGAGAAGATTTAATGAACCTTAAGGAAATTTACTAATTGCTACATTTGCACGCTATAGTACTGTGAAATCAATGTATGATAGTTTTGAAAAAAAAATTGAGTGGTTAATTTACAAAACACATTTTAGGCGAGGTTGGACGTGGAAAGAACAAAAGAAGAGAATGTTCGGCTGCGGGGTCTAAACAAGAAAATAGCTTTAAGAAAGTCAGGGTATGGCGTACATAACGTCTGTAAAACTAGGATATTTGAAAAATCTTTAGAAGTATGTGCTGTTGGCTGTAAAAGCTCACCCACATTTCATAGTTACCAAAAACAAATGCATGATCTGCAATATCGTGTACAACACCGGACCTCTCAACGGACGCGTTCGAGTTAACTAGCATGAGGTCTTTAAGGTTATTGAGTTTGAAGTAATGCGAGTCGTCTTGATTATTAGCTGAACTAGACTAAAAATTCTTAGATGTTTAGAAAACATTTCAAATAATTACTCTTAAAATTAATGGAATGTTAAAATTTTCCAAGCAAATGAACTCCCAAATATATGGTTAGAGGCAACATTCTCTATCTGACCCTTTCTCTTATTGTTATCTCCAAATTCACTCAGAAAATCACCAAAACTTCGGTTAAATCTGTATATAATATTGCCATTTTCACTCTGGCAACTACTATGCTAACCCAATAGCAGATATGTTTTGTTTGGGAAAGATAATCTGTTGCATGAGTGTATATGAATTTACATATATGGTATCTAAATTAAATGAAAAGTCTAAAAGCAGATTATACGAGAATTGCCCTTTATGCTTTTACAAACGACCACTAGATGGCGCATTTAACTGCGGGTTCACTGTTATTTTCCAAAGTTGACATTTGTTGTAAAATAAGTAACAGCATAAAAATCGACCAAGTTATTTGTTTATAGTGAACGTTTAAAGAAAGAAAGAGTGCCGCAAAATTCACCCATTTTAGCGCCCTAAAATCGTACTGTAAATAGTGTTATAAATGATTGTTTACAATTAAAACATGTTTCTGATAAAGTTGCAAGTTGAGCATATCTTTAGTTAGTGAGATATGAGTAATATAAGATGTCCAGTTTAGGTAATTTGATTCACGAAATCATTTAAATTACATTTTGTACAAATTGAAAAAATACCATGAACATATTTTGACATGAATTTATGTTTTGAAGGTCGCTGAGTTAAAATCCGAAATCAGAATCGCAAAATGAAGTTGAAGGATCCAATATGGCGTACCGAATTATAGAATGCTTCGATTATGACCACAAAAACTTACATATGTACATTTTTTTTGCAAATACTTGGGTTTTTGGGTCGCTTATTACAAATTTGAAAACATAGTTCTGAAACTCAAAATGGCAGATGTGGAATTCCAGATGACAAACCCAATATAATGAACAAAAAAGGCAAAAACGTTCTGTTCAGTCTCGAATTATTCTACCTGGTGTTATCTGATTACGAATTTTGAAATCAGAATTGCAAATTTCAGCATGATTCATTTTCAATTCAAGATGGCGGATCCAGTTTGACAGAAAAATTAAAATATGGCCAGATTGTTTACAAGTAAATCTAAAATGTTCCTTTATGGCTGCTAATTACTAATCCGTTAGCATTCTGATATTCAAGGTGGAAAATAAAATTTTAAACATTATGGCAGACAAAAAGTAAAAACATCTTCTGCTTAATCTCGCAAAGTTATATACTAGAATTCTTGTGTAAGGGATTAACAAAGAGATTACTTTTTTTCTGTCAAATTGGATCCACTATCTTGAATTGAAAATGCACCATCTTGAATTTTAGAATTCTGACTTCTAAATTTGTAATCAGCGAATGCCATGTAGAATGACTCGAGACTGAACAGAACGTTTTTGAATTTTTGATCCATTATATTCGATACGCTATCTGGAATCCCACATCCGCCATCTTTAATTTTAGGATTATGTTTTCAAATTTGTAATAAGCGACCCAAACACGCAAGTATATGCAATTTTGTTGTCAAACTGATATAAAAGCATTTATGTAAGGTTCAGTTGTCAATTGAAGTTTTCGACAATTCGGACTACAATATTGGATTCTCCATCTTGAATTTTGCAATTCTGAGTATCAAAACATAAATTCATGTTAAAATATGTTTATGGCAATTTTTGTTAATACTTGTATGTACTTTAAAATGATTTCGTGAATCAAATTACCTAAATTAAACATCTTATATCTCATTAACTAAGCAATTGCGCAACTAGAAACTTTTCAGAAGCACTTTCTTATTGTAAACGAGCATTTTACACATAATTTACAGGAAAATTTAGGAGTGTGAAAAATGGGCAAATTCGGGCTTGCTTTTGCGGCCACTCTTCGTAGAAAAAAAATACTTAAATCACTCGAGAAGGACTTCCTTAGATGATTTTTTACGATTTTAAGAAAGGTCTAACTTAGCAACAATGTATAAAATTGTTTCGATGAACTTTTGGCAATGAATCGCTGTCAGAAAAGACTGTTTACAATTGGTTTTTAGAATTTTGTTTTAGACGGGGGTCCGTCAAGAATGAGTTTCGTGAAGCTCGACCAAAATCAGTTGTGATTTAAAAAAAAAAACATTGCTTTTCTGTTCCCCGATGGTAAACAAAAATGTGTAGACAGCCATTTCCATCGCCTTTAGAAGCTGTTGGAGCTTTCCAAAACCATATTTTTGGAGTACTAGCTTTAGAATGGACAACATTTTTCCAGAATTTATTGCAGACTACAGTACATTCGATTTTGCATCAACATTTAGCTTTGAGAAAGATATTTTCACATTTTCACATTGGACCAAAACATTTCCCCCTCCATAACCCCACCCACAACAATGTCACTTCAACCCTTATGTTTAACTTAAGCTTTTAGTATTCACTTGATGAGTGTGAACAGTCGAAAGCGGTAGTGTATTAAACCCTGTTAATTTTAGTGAAGTGTTTTGTTTAAATTAAGGAGTTTTCACCCAACCTTCACAAAGCAACGGCTTATACAATCATCCATATGTTTGCCTAAAGCCATCAATGAAATAAGGAATTACAACAAAAAAAGTCGAATCATTTTTCATCATGACAATGCCAGCGATCATACAGAACATCAAACAATCGATTATTGAAATTATATAACTATAATATATATTGAATTAATGTCTCATTGCCCTTATGCTCCTGATTTATCACATAATGAGGATTGTTCTGCAACTTACGATCAATATTTATCGCTATTGTTAGGTGTTATTTAGTGTTCAGTTAACATGAGACGGCCCGGTATTCTATACGTAATTTTTAAATATCCACAAATATCGATTTCAAAACTACAGTTAATTTTAAATATCCGAACAAGCGACTTGAGATTAAAACGAAGCCATACATGAATTATGGTTGTGGATTATTTTTGTTTCAGTAATTGAGCACGGCCTGTTAATACTTTTAGGTGCCGAGATTTTCAACAAGGCAGGCTTTATTCAGGGCCGTTTCATAAGTATGGGAACGTTTAGTTATTGCCCGCCAATAAATTCTCTTTTGCTGGTACACATTTAAAAACAAAACTGTCTCTGTTCCTTAACGTGAATGCTGTTTGTTGTAAAAGTGTTGACTTTCAAGGAGGTTTATGCAATCATGTGATAACGGGCTGTTTTGAATAGTCGATTGTTTTCGAATGAAATGGGATATTTATTTTGTTTACTTAGCGTGTACACACAGGGTCTGGGATTTGACCATACTTATGACAGGGAGGTGTTAGGCCGGGCTCGCGGTCAGTAGAGGGTAGTTCCCGAGACAGTGAGGCTGATATAGATCCTAGAAAACGAAAGATAACGTTCGGTGTTTGTAAAAGATGAAGTAGTTGGTGATGATTGTTTTGTGACCATGAACGTACAGGCTGTACCATATAACTTGACGCGTGTTCTCCATATAAAAGCATTAGATTCTGGGCTCAAGTTATTTGGTATGGACTTTAAGTGTTTTTCTTACTATTTAGTTGTTCTAATATTTGTTGTCGGTTTTTATTTACATGTTTTAAACGCAATTTTTTATTCCTTGTTTCAAATAAAATTATAGATTATAATATCTTGCTAAGCATTTAATATTTTATTTACTTCTTATTTTTATCGCGTGTTACTTGTACCATAGACTTGACATAACCTCTACTTAAAGTCATTACAGTTCACAGTAAAGTTTTAGTATATTTTGTACCGAAAATAAGCTCATGTTTCTGATACTTTTTTATTTGCTCTTATTTCATGATCAACTCAACCATTTTTCTGTCTGGAGTTTAAAAACATCGCTTTCAGCACATATTCAACGAAGCGTTATTCTTAGTTTATAATAAGTATTTATTAATATGCTCTGTCCTGGTAACGGTGTTTTAATTTGTTTTTATGGCATTAGCCGTAATCGAAATACTCTTACACAGGTGTGATTTGTGTACTTAATTTAATTCACTTTTTTAATTTGTGTGATATTTATTATGTCAGGGTTTTATTATAATTCTTATAGATTTGAAAACTTTCATTATCTTTTCTAACTTTTGATATTGTATCTAAAGCATCTAAAGTGTTTTGCATTTGTGTGATTTTTTTGTTTGTATGTATGGTGTGCTTTGGTTTAATCTTTTTTCTTTTTCAGGCATAAACCAGTTAAAGAAAAAATTGAGAGCTCCACGAAAGAATGAGTATGCTTCAGAAGCAGAAGATGCAGCCGATGGGCAACAACGTCGACATGCAACAATTTTATGACGCGGGTTCCATCTGGAAACCTAAACAATCTTTTTTAAACGTTATTGACAGGCAGTTGAAACATTGCGTGAAAGGTATTAAATGTACGTTTTCTTTCTTTATAAAGAATGGGACAACGATAACTCTCTAAACAATGTTACTTAGTTACAATTTGTACTTGGACATAGCAGGAAAATGGTACTAACTGATGCTTGGCAGTCTACAGCAAGTGTGTAAAAAATTAAACCAGTACCTACCAAAAACTTTTTCTACTTCAGCATTGTCAAAAAATTATACCTACAAATACACCAAATTATAACTTATAATGTTATAATTTTAGTTATAAGTGTATACATATACTGTATAACTTATTCGCTTAAAATTTATTACAAAGCAGGTATATATCACCATAAAGCTTGAACAAAACATACATGTCGCATTGTATGGGAATATAAATATTAGATATGTTTTTTCACTCCGCGCGTTTGCAGTATCATATTGTTCAATTCAGTGTGATATTCTATGGCAAGCTATTTATACGATTCGCAAAGAAAACGCAGAACAATCTTTTCTCTGCGGTATCTCTGTGGTGGCAATCCACACAGTGTTCGGTTAGCTAGTTTGAGAAACAACATTTACACCTAAACTTCCTATAGCTAGTTTGCCAGACAATTTTTACACATAAACTTGGTATAGCCTGCAGTCCAACAGAAATATATTTTTGGTATTCGCATCAGAACACCGAATAATCTTTTACTCATAAACATGCAATCGCAACCTGCATGCGCCTCCGTCGACTGTATGCCTAAGGCCCCGTACGCACTATCGGTTCGCTGCCTTGGAGGTTGACCCTTCGGCAGAACACTCGTTGTTCCATCCCCGTTGTTGGAATCTGGTCGTATTCCACTAAGTAGAACAGGCTCGATTACAATTAAGAGCAATAGGCAGATCTAGTTGAAGTAAGTCGCATAGGCGGTTAGCCGCTAGTGCATATACGGGCTAACCCCACTAACGTTGGCTAAAGTTGTAGGTTGAACTAAATTTGAATCTGACTTTGACTTCCCTCAAACGCTTCAACACTCCTATAGAAATGTGACACAGAGGTTGCTGTTAGTGAGCATCTCAAGCCACAGTACGTTTAGTGTGCTGGTTTAGGCGCTGCGCTTAAAGTTGGGTTTTTTGATCATACCTCGCAGCATACACCTAAATTGGCATGTAGAATACCAGAAACGTTACTTACTCTTTGTTAATTGTTGCTAAATATGGTGTATCCTGTGAAACTACCATTGCGATTTGTTCATCAGTAAATTCTTCTTTTGCTAAAATATACCTCAAATTATTTATACATCTGTGTTAATACACGATTTTCAATGATAACCAACATATGTCTATGTTGTATTTAATTTACTAGTGATGGGTTGTTAGAATAAAGTGAATCAGAAAGATCAAAATTAAATTGCGTCTGATAATTAAAACTGTTGGTTCCAGGCTAGATCTGTTCTTGTCCATTTATTAGATCTGAGCGCGATCAGATCTAGCTCGATTGAATCTGAGTCGAAAGAAACAGCCATAGTTTACTAAACATAACCTTACTAATTATTACCCAATATTGTTTACATTATTCCATTTTCAATAAGAAAAAAGTGTTTGAAGTTGAAGCAAAAAAATACACGTTCTTTTTCAGGAAACTTTATTTTTAAACTAGGTGACTTTGACTCCACCACCTGTGGTTTTGTGCTTTTATTACCTTAACTCTCAATCTGCTCACTCTAGCTCCAGGTTTAATTAACGAAGAGAGTATAAAAATGTTAAATATTTCATCTTCTTTAAATATGAAGTATGTCACATGGACAGTAGTATTTTAGCGATTATTATAGTCCAAGATCCCAGAGCCGCCAGACCTACGTCATTTTCACAAAGCTGAAATTTTGAGGATTAATAGTCTAATGAGCAGTGAAGAAGACATGCATATATGTTAGAATGAACA
>JAUIMV010000056.1:0-11382 GCA_033557775.1 Berosus sp. SLE1611
TTATTTAAACTAAAGTTAAGGTTATTGTTCAATATTAAGAAATTGGTTTTACTGTAATTAATCTGCAGTTTGTTATGCTTGAACCAATAATCGAGTTGGTGGGCGACCGTAAGAAGCTTCTCCTGAGAGGAAGCACTAAAAACCGCAGTAGTATCGTCGGCGTATATTATAGAGGCACAGTCAATAGCATTTGGAAGGTTGTTAATGATATGATATACTGAATAATGTCGGAGCCAGTATTGATCCATTTGGTACACCAAGTGAAATGTCTCGGGCTGAGGAATTGACACTAGAGAACCGGTAAACTAGATATGGTTGAAGCCATTTGTAGACACTTCCACGAAATACGTACAGTTGCAGTTTGTCTAAATTAACCATGTCAAACGCCTTGCTAAAGTCGCATAAGAGCAAACAGGTAGCTTTGCAATTATTAACATTTTCGAAAACTAACTTCAACAGGTCGTAAGCGGCAGATTTATTTTTTCGAAAACCGTGCTGGGCTGGAGTAATAGTTTTATGCTCGTATAGGTATTTCTGGTCATCTGGTCATTTCTAATAAGTAACCACAATTTGCTTGATTTTGAGAGGTGCTAGAGCAGTTTAAAAGTTTGCAAACGGATCAATTTTGAGTAATTTTTGAAAACATTAACGAAGCGCAGTTTTGAAAACGATTGACATATTAAGTTGAAATCTGGTATTTTTCGTATTCGTATATCAAATTTCATTAAAATCTGAGATAGTGATGTAAAATTACTGAATTGATTTCACATGGATTGATACAATTTCTCTGTTTTCTTACAATAATTATTTTAAATTTCATATTTGCACGGATGTATAATTTTCTCATAATGTTATACGTCAATATAAGTACAAAAAGCCGAAAAATAATTTAGTCCATCTAACTTGTATTTGCTGATAGTGTGCGCCGGAGGTCGTGGCAGATTGACTCAACGAAAGCTTTCGAAAAATAAAAATAAAATATGCTTTACAGGTAATCATCCCAAAAATGTGCAAGGCACAAGTGTCACTGGAAACTTTATTGTATAAAAGATCCACTCTATTTTGAGCAGAGCTCTTGAAGCAGCTTTAAAAAAACCTATCAGCCAAAAACCATAAAGCAATGTTCTCTCCTAATAGCTAATTAGTCTCTAAAAGCCCAATTTTTCAGGCTAGCCAGCATCTCCTTCCTTTCTGGTAGCAGCTAAAAATCAGCTGATAGCCGAATAATAACTCGTAGGTTTTATATGCCAGTGATAAAGTGGCTCTTTGTAACTGCTCTGAAGTTGTAAAACGAGTGAAGGTAGTAAAAGAAGAGTGAATGTTCTGAAATAGGGTCGCCGAGAGACTGTGGCGGTGGCCTGCCTTAATGGAAGAGATCGATATAGTGGGAAATGTTCTTGCCAACGCCCGAGAAACGGCCTGGGTAAAACTACAACGTTTTAGCGAGAAACAGAAAAAAAAACGAAGAATGCTTAATATATATTACGGCAGAAAACTCTACTCCGTGCTCTCGCCTCGTTATGGGAGGTAGGGACATTATCACGATGGATCGCCTGCACACCCTTTTTCCAAGGTCACACTGAAACCATTAAACATTTACTACACAGCGTAGTGAGATAATTTTGTGAATGACGTGCTTCTAGTAGCGTGCTTGACCTGCAGATTGAATTTCCAGGAATGGGAGAAAATAAATGAGAGTTCATTTATGTCAACAACATTAGCCAAAAAAAGAATTAATAACTATTCAGTATGCAAAGCGAGTCCGCTGGTTTAACGAGATATACGTCAAATATTTTGTTACCAGACAATAGACAATCTGGTAAACTTTTACAAAACTCGGATTTTTTTTTGGCATGATCGTAAAGCGAACACAAATGTGTTTGAAAGGGATTGCACATATATGATGTTCTCCTAACTTGTACTCTAGATTACTAACTGTAGGCTGGTAACTTAACAGTCTATTATATACATTGGATATAACCCCAAGTAGTAGACCGGTAATTTAGTTGAAAGAAAGAAAGTCAAACATTAAAATTAAATTTTGATTCCAAAAGACTTTTTTTATAAATTAAAAATAATCAGTTATTTACAGCTGACACGATCAAATAGGCCCCTATTTCAAACAATTAGCGTTCTACCGCTGAAAGTATTATTTCTTATATTATTTTTGTAGTAATTTTATCAAGAATACAACTTAAAGGGAACAACAAAATACTTTTCTTATCCATAAGTAAAAAATATATTTGTAAAGTATATTTTCATTTGATTTTGAATTTAAATTCGATTAAAAAACTAAACTACGGAAAATGTAATATCTTAAATATTCTCCACAACCCATTAATTGTTGATCTATTGTGAACCTTTTTACTTCTATTAAACATCTACATCGGATGCAATCGTTTTCGAAAGTGCTGAAGACTGTTGAAACCTAATTTTAACGCTTTAATAATAAGGTTTCCTAACTTACCTTACTAAACCAAACTCACTGAAATTTACATTGCTATAATAACTGAAGCTACCAAAGTTGATATTTATACCTCGTACTGGGAGGGGAGGGGGTGTAGGCCTCTACGTGAGATCTGATATAATTTGCAATTCTTTGCCATCTAGTGAGGCCATTGAACGGCTCTGGGTAGAAATAAAAATTAAAAAAATTAATTTGGCGTTGGGAGTTGTTTACAGGCCTCCTCCTACAGATATTCTTGAAATTTTCAATAACGTAGACACTGAACTAACAGCCTTAATACTAAAATATAACCATGTTATAAAGTTAACTTAAGCATTACAATGGCACTAAAAATATAATATGCCGTAAGCAGCAGCATCTGTCTGGCATTCACTTTAAAAATGGTTGCTTAAGGTATGGGTTGTCTTTTGAGTCCTCTGTTAGGTAATTTTTATGTACAATTTAGAATATCCATTTTTATCTTCTGGTAATGTTTCTACCTTTTTTTTGGTCGACATTTGGCAATGATGTAGTTTATGTTTTGCAGGGTGATATGTATGTTGTTGACAGTTCTTCACATCTACTTAAGAGGGTCCATCCCTTTGATTTTTTCTTTCACTCTGTTCGATTGACAATATAGAAAAAAATATCAGCATTGTTTTAATTTTAACGTGTTTACTATTAAACTCAGACATACAATTAAAGCACCAAATTATAGCTCAAATAATCTGATTTATTTATCAATGTATTTATAGAGTCTTTATTTACATCGGATTGACAGTACTGCGTGCTGCCCTCTATGAGCATGTCGACTAACGTTAATTCACTCGCTAAACACCAGATTCTGAGTTGAACTGACTCCCCCTAGGGGTCAACGAAATTTACGAGGGGGGTCAATCATGAACAACAGGTCGATTAGGACCAATAACCGAATAAAATGATTGTTCAACATAAAATGAAGAAGCTAAAATCACTGTCCAGGCAAGAACGTATTTGCAGCTGTGTGGTAGCGGTAAAATGTGTTAGCGCTAGTGTATAATATACAGTGTATATTATTTCAATTTTAGAATAAAATATTTTGTTTGTATTATATTTATGTAAACTGTTTATTATAGAATAAAATACAAGGGGGTCTATAACAAACAATTTTATAATAAAGGGGGTCAATGCAAGAAAAAGGTTGGGAAACGCTGAGCTAGAGTTACACGTTGATGTGTATTTTTACAATGAGAATTTAACTATATTTTTAACTGTAACCAATATATTTGTGATATCAGAATATGTTACTTTAGCCCTTTTTACAACAATATTATGTACGCCACTGTTCATACTGTGTGACCACAGTATGAGTTATATATTACTGCCTATGGAAGATGAACAGTTAATAATAGTAATTGTAAAATATTTTATCTGGTTTTAACAGAGAATGTAAGACAAACTCGTTAATTCTTAAATATTTTACTTTAAAATGAACTGCATAATTGTCTTAAAAATCAGACTTAAGAGTTGAATTTTATTATTTGTATGTATTTTTATTTCAGGTTGGATACTTCCCAGGCACATTTGTTAAGGTTCTAGAAACAATAACGTGTGATTATTAAGGTAAAACTAGTCAGCTTTATTTGCAAATTAATTTAATTTTATCTACTGGTCAAATGAAGATGTGTAATTGTCAGTGTAAATAGCGTTCCATAAGCATTTAGATAGGTATATGTTTAAAATGATATATTTTATTAAATGTGTATATTTTATTAGACAACTTTTTTTAAGTGCCATTCAAATGTTATTTCTTCATATAGTTTTTCTTTATATTTATTAAAGTATTTGTAAAATTTTCTTGTACCTACCTGCTAAATGTTAATATTTAGAGACTGTTGAAATTTATTGATGTCTCCACCTTGTTACATAAAGCACCTGTTTTTCTTTCACAAATTCTTCTTTCATTTTAACTTTAAAATTCTGTCTATTTCACAGTTGCTCACAGACTTTTTATACTCGATAGGCTGCTGAAATCATTATTTAAATAAATAAATTCGTGTAGATATTATCATTTTATTTTTAGAAAGAAATTGAGAACATACATTTGATAATAATTACACGTTCAACCGCTATATTATATTAAATTTTGATACTACAAATGACTTTTTCATCTCCCAGACTTTAAGCTATGTATTTTCACATATGAAGTAGTTTAAGCAGGCAATTAAATCATATAGCTGTATATAGCTGCTTGTGAACGTATAAGGGAGTTGGTTGTTGGTTCCATCATTCGCTATCCAGTACTAAGAGAAATAACAAACAGCGATCCACCAAGCCAACTAGACTCTTAATTAAAACAAAGACTAATAGTTCTGTAATGGAACTAATGAGGTGCGATCAATAGCATCTCGCTCAATGGCACTATAGCCTACTACAGAGCAACCTGTCTGTCCACAGTATAAATAGGGCTTTTTCTATGCTGCACAGAAGAGCTCTAATGGGGCGTTTACATGGGGCACAGGTATGCATATGCTTATGTGCTCATACATATAGGCTCAGGCATTTTAACATTTAGTGTATCTACAATTTGTTTGCCCAAACATGTATATTCATACAGATGACATAATCATTCATAAATTATTTCACATAGGCAACTTAAAGTAACCTTTGAATTTATGAGAGCGTTTTTGTGGCTGTAAAAGTGTATGCATTTTTGTAGCACGAATAACTGCATTTAGTATATTGAATCACTATTTATAAGTATAAGATAGTAAAAGCTGAAAATCAAGAATAGTCGTAGTAAATTTTAGAGAGAATGTATGAGATACTTGTATGAGTATGCCCATACTTGGGCGATAAGTATAAGCCCCATAATAAGAATGAAACAGCTGTTCACTATTGAAAAGCATCATAAATTTTTCGTTTATGCCATTATCAATATTTGTGTTGTGTACCTGTTATCAGTAATTAAATTTAGCCACTTGCTTTAGCAACTTGCTATGTGAAAACGCGACTTCACAGTGTATATCTCCATTAATTTTATTATTTTAGTTATAAGATCCCAAGTGAGGCAGGGGTTGTGTTTAAATAGGTAGCTGTTCTTACATTAGGTTTTTTATTCTTTCAAACCCTTTATTGCTTTTCCTTATAAGTGTTTTCTTTCTTAATCTCAATCAATCATATGAAAACTGCATATATTTTAAAGTAGCTATTACAATGGATTCCTGGCATGGTGGTTGGTGGTGCATTAGAAGGTATACAAATTTACAAATGTTTCTAATTTTTTAATATTATAAGATTCTGTCCGCCAGTTAAATTCTTTTAAATGTTTCTTACTACAGCATTATTCCACATATCTCTTAAATGAGGTAATTTTGGCTACATCCAATTGTTCCCGTGATCTTGTTAGGCCTAGAACCGTACCCGTATTAGCAATGACATAAACTGTGTCCTGAGGTCCAAGTGTTTCCTTTTGAATTAAAAATCACTGAATGTTAGATATTTATTTAAAATATGAAATTAAATTATTTAAGAAGACTATTAGTGTTCAATTTAATAATATAGTCTTTATTAAAGGAACTTGAAATAGTGTCAGGAAGTTCCCCCATTTTTTCATAAGCAGCTTTTGATGACCTGTGATTGTTACTCATATTAATAATAATAATGTTGGCGTATTTTAAAAAATAGAGATTTGAAATTTAAACATAAAGTGCATGCAAAAAAGAAAACATTTTTTGTTAGCACTCACGATGAGTCATCATGAGACTCTTAATTTAGTGACAGTAAGCGTAACAGTAGATAGACAAACTTTGGTACTTATCTTTGCTCGTGTAACGAAAATAACCTATAAATTAACTGTTTTCTTCTATATAAACACGTAAAACACACGAAAAGCACAGTTTAAATTCTTTCATTTACGCCTGCAAAACTAAGTACAGCACATAACCACAAATTAAATAGATTGATCATCCCAAGTAAAATCTTTAAATCACATTAATTGTAAAAAAGTGGTAATTAAGTTAAGTAAAGGCCATATTGATTGCAGATTGTTATAGGAGGAAAACTTCTTTATAAAACTAGCTGCAGCTGCCTTGCAAACCTGGTCTAGATATACCACCCGAAAAGACCCAGAAAAAGAGCCAGTTTCGCATTAAGTCTACTCCCATAAGGATGAGCAATCTGTATATAATATCCCTATTTTTTGTCCCCAAGAAGTGGTTTGGTATCTCTGCTTTGTTCTTTTCCAACGTGCCAACAGTAATATTTTTTTCTAATAATTTTTCAGCAGTCATTATTGAAATGAACTAGTTATCATCGGTAATATTTTGGTTTGAGCAGCAGTGAAAAGTTCAAGTGCGTCATTTTCTGGGACGGACACTCCTCTTGGTTTGTAATATTTTCTGGTATAAACAAAGGGATTCAACGTTTAGAAAGTTTTTAAATCACAGAACATTAACAATTGTATTCCATTTTTTTTAAATTTCTAGTTCAGTATGCTGTTCAAAGGTTAATGCAATCATTTCTCATCATTATATGTATTTGTAAGGGACAAATACGCACATGTTGAGTCTAAAGAATAGTTACATGCTAATAGCCTGAAAAGTAGCATACGTTTTGTGGTATGTGATGTGTTTGAAAAAGTATAGGCTGAGAGACAATCATTGATTTTTTAGTTCTTTCTGTTTAATCAGTACTTGATGTATATGTATAAGGAGATTAAAAGCATAGGAAAAGTTGTTTTTTTGCATTGGGAAAATTAAAACTAAATAATTTCTTGTATAGTAGAGAAATGACAATAAAAGCATAAGATTAGTTTAATCCAGACAGACATTTGAAACTTTTAGTTTATTTAAGGTGCTTTCGGTTATTAAATCTGAACGCTCCGATCAATCACATTGCGTCCGGTAATTGAATCTCTCTGCTCCGAGCTAAATCTGTTCCTGTCTTTTTATTAGATCCGAGCGTGATCAGATCTAGCTCGATCGAATCTGGGTCAAAACATCGAGCAGCCAGAGATTACTAAACATAACCTAACTATTTCCCAATATTGATTATATTATTCCGTTATTAATAAATAAAGGAGACTTTTAATTTAAAAAAATATATATAAAATCAAAACACCTCATTTCTGAAAATTCTCTATTTTCAAATTATGTGAGGTTATATTCCTCAGTTTCGCTCATTGATGTATTATATTTACATTTGTAAATATAATACATCACCAGCTTCACCAGCTCTGGTTTTGTCCTTTTATTACATCTACGATCGGAGTAATCTGTGACTATGTGACCTTAACTCTGACTCTGCCCGCCCTAGCTCCAGATCTAATTACCGAACATGGTAATAAATGAAAGAAGGTTTGTGCAAGCTTTTTGTAAGAATTTAAATTATTATTGACATTTATGTTACCCTTGACATCAATAAATTTTAATTAGCTATAGTTGCAATTTTTAAAGGTGCTAGATCTGCAAGAGATTTGTTGCAAAACTTAAACAATTTCATTTTCTTCAAAGCAGTTACATTCCGTATACAAATATACCTATAATTTTATTCACTTTGTACCAGCGTTTTTTGTTTTTGTTTTTAATTTGCAACTTTTCTTTGTGCAAGTCCAAATTTTATTTTATTTTGTGTTTTTTAGATATTTAAATTGTAATTGTTAACACTTTCTCCTTACAAAAAAGCAGTTTACTGTATACATTACTAAAATTAAGATGAAAAAATTGAGTCTCGTAAGTTGATATCTTTAATACTAAAATGAATTATACTATCTAGCAAAATCTGCAAAGCAAATTTGTCACCTTTTGAAGTTTAAAATGAAAAAGGCTAACGTTGTGTTGCTTGAAACTGTTATAATTTGACATATAGTCAAATACATACCATTAAATAATAGTCATACATACATATGCCTAGCGTTACTTCCCTATAACAAAAGGAATGGAGGGTGATTTCTTATTCTTATTATTACTAAAAGAAACATGTATTAAGTCAGACTTAAAAGAAGTATCGTTGAGGTTATGTTTTGGTTTTTGGAAGTTATGTCTCTTAAGTGTACTTAATCACATTTAATAATAGAGCGTTTTTGAGTTTAAATTGCATAGATGCTTTTAAATTTTGTTGGTTGTTCAGTTGTATTTAAAATTATTACATTATTACTACATTATTAAACAAAAAAAGTTATTTTATTTGAATTTGTATTACCGTTTAATTGTTACTTGACTGATTTGCTCAGGTTTTGCTTTATTGTATTTTTTAATAAAAGTAGGTTGACAGTAAGCTATTACGCTTTTCTTTGTAAATGTATAATTTTATTCCTTGCATAAAGTTAAATTCTAAACACCTAATCTAAACATTGCCTAAATTATTCTTTCATATAAACTTGAATAACATTTATGCATCAGCAAATACATAAACAATACGACCTTACAGAACCATCATTGAAAAAAAATCCTGTAAGTATTTCCCCAAAAAGCCTTAAAATAACTAAACAATTTAGAATGTTTGGTAGTTGTAAGTTCAAAATGACAAACCCGCATATTGATAGAAAAAAATAGTGTATTACATAACAAGAGTTGTAAGTTGCATATTACGCATGAGTAGATAAGAAAGTTTTTCTACGAATGCGTATTTATGTTACAACTTGAGTAATGTCTGATGCTTTTTCTGCGACTACGCATAGCAGTATAAAAGAAAACACTAAAATTCAACAAAAGGCATAATTATACATGTATTGTATATGCATACTTTGATTTTGATTTTTTTGGACAAAAGCTAGATCTGATACTACAGCAGCTTTTCATGAATGTCAGGTCAGCTCCATCGATTCATTCTTCAGAATAAAATTCCATTTATGAATTCATGTTTGAATAGTTTAATTTTTAACACAGTTTAACGTTTGTAATGAACTTGTCAAATTGCTGTAATATTCACTTTGTTCAATTTTGACAGCATAAGCTTTACTTTTACATAAATACAATTACGGTTATTGTCCACTGTTTATACAACATGGAAGTGAAAAGAAATAAATGAAATATTAACTTTTATTAACATAATGATTGGTTAAATTAGAACAATTTTTAATAATAATAGGCGCTGAAGTGCTTTCGATTGTGGTAAATGTCATTTCAGATGTTTCCTTAGTTAAAGATGTTGATGATGGTGTTAAACTGTTGATTGGTTGCAGAATTTTAATGGGCGCTGAAGTGCTTTTGATTGTGCTAGATGTCATTTTCAGTGTGTCCTTAGTTAAAGATGATTGACTGCAGAATTTTACTAGATGTTGCAGTTTTGGTTCTTACAAAATTGTCTATGTAAGATTATGCTGTTGTGGTAGATTTTCATCCGCCATTCCTCTTATGCGCCATTAAATCTCCTCCTGCATCCACTAATATTGTTGCCGATGTTCTTCGTAAACAATGGCCAGTGTATCTCTCAGGATTTTGGGAGATTTTAATATTCCGCCACTTTTCTGGGCGCATTCCCTATTTTGTTAACACCCACAACCTGTCTGGTGCATTTTTTGTTTTGAAAGTAAAAATTGAGCAATGGATGGATCTCTAACCTGCTGACATAGCTCTATGTATTGCTTGCAAATATTATAAAAAGTTCCAGATACAACAAAGGATCTATAAATTTTTGTTTTTGTATCTGGTATTCTTATATGCAAAATATTGCCGGTGTCTTCTATGTCACACATTTTCAGGCTTTTCAGTTCTTGTTTCCTGCAGGCACTTATTCCAATAATCATTGCGGTCTTAAATGAAACCTTGCTATACATATATGCATTTATAAGATATTATCAGTGATTGCCTTTATGTAACGTAAAAAGTAACAGTATTCATGCTGTTTGCTCTACGGGCTTACCTTTATGATAAACATTATGGTGCTTCTTTTATAAATTGGTTTACTTCTTCGGGTGTTAATGTTGCAGATTTCTTGCTTTTAAACCCATTGGAGTGACTCCTTAGATAGGCTCTTAATTTTGGATAAGTCGTGATGTTGATGTTTTCTCTTATACTAAAATTTCATCGAAATTGAGTGATATCTAAAAACATCTTTCTTTGCTACTAGAAAATATAGTAGTAAAAATAAACAAAATGTTATTAAAAAATCTTTATTAACTGTTACATAAATGCTCATTAATAAAACTTACGAATTATACTTTTCAACACACAGACGTGGAATGATAAAGAAAAGAAACAAAAGAACTTTATTTTACGAAAATTGTTTCTCCTCTTTGAGTCACTTAAATATCACATGCTATCGTTACTGCACAGGAGTTATCTACAGGTAACACAAACAGGAAAAAATAAAGGAAACATAACTTATAATTTACAGTAATATCTACGAACAGTAACTCTTCTGTCAGTAGAAACTGTTTAACGTGATTGCATAATAGGCCTTGAATTTTTCAGTCTCAAAATGAATGCCCTCAGGGCGTCTTTAAGGAACCCTCTTTTTTAATATAAAATATGCATCTGTTCAAGGTAATTACACATTGCCTGTTTAATAATATTTTTGAGAGTATTTTATTTGGCAGCAGAAAAAGCATATTTTTTTACTCGTTTTAAATACTTTCACGCTGCACTCGCTCGTGACTGAATCACACTCGTGTTAAAACCGCTATTTTTAAAAGTTGTTACAAAATATACTATATATGACTAGTTATACGTTACCAGCTGCGGACGCAGCTGGTTCATTTTTACGTGAAAAGTACTTTCGAGTGAAAGTTACTTTTTAAGTGAAAAGTACTTTTAAATTAAAAAATTAGTGGAAATAAGAAGCGATTGTCGATTAATTGTTGCCGTTGCTAGGTAACGGCAGCTGTTGTATCAGTAACCGTTGCTGGGTAACGCCATTTGACATATGTCAAGTTGATGGACGTTTAATTTTTAAAAAGTTGAAGGTGGCTTGTGTGCTGCACAAACAAATACATTTAAGGTGTGCAAATGCTACGC
>JAUIMV010000057.1:0-11367 GCA_033557775.1 Berosus sp. SLE1611
CGTATGGCTTTCCACGAACACCATAGGCATACAGCTTCTCCAACAGCAAAGAATGGTCGACGGTGTCGAAAGCTTTGCTAAAATCAAAAAATATCCCCACGACTTTATGACCAGCATCCATATTAGTCATTATCTGCTTTAGTAGCTCATAAATTGCATCTGTGGTTGACCTGCCAGGAAGAAATCCAAAGTTGGTTCGTGAAAGCAAATTTTCAGACTTGAAAAAACTCAACAACCTAACCGCAAAACACTTTTCAAAGACCTTTGCTACCACTGGTAGTATTGAAATAGGGCGGTAGTTGACTTTCTCTGTTTTATCACCCTTTTTGAAAATAGGGACAACTTTAGCTACCTTTAACTGGTTTGGAAAATTTCCAGTTTCGAAACTGATATTAATTAGATACGCGATCACAGGGGCTATATGGATGGCACACGCCTTCAACACACTCACCGGTATGTCGTTTATATCTCTAGCAGATGAATTTTTTAGGCTCATAATGGTGTTATACACTTCCGCTCCTGAAACTGGGCTTAAATACATACTATTGTTATTAATGAAGTTAAGGGTAGAATGATTGATGGCTGCTGCTGAAGTTGAAATTGTAAATAACTTACTAAATGTTTCGGCAATCATCACATTATCATATGTGATGCAATTATCTATCTGAAGACCAAGTTTATTATTTTCACTATGTTTTGTGTTTTTATTAATTAAACTCCACGCAGTTTTAACGGGAGTGCTTGAGGTTACAACATTTTTGCCAAAATAATTTCGCTTAACACTCTCTACATTCTGTTTGTGAACACGTTTAAAACTAAAATATATGTGTCTGTCAAGTGGATCATATGTCGATACATAGTCTGCCTGCAAATGGCGGAGAAGACGTGAATCCTCAATGATTTCAGGGGTAATCCAACCTTTATCTTTCTTATCCCGGTTAACTTTTCTAATTCTAACAGGGAAAGCAATCCTAAACAAATATAAGAAATGATCATGGAATTCCGTAAATTTATCTTCATCTTCAGACAAACCATACACTCCTTCCCATTTACAATATGATAACGTTGTTGAAAACTCATCTAATTTACTTTGACAAAAATGTCTGCCGGAGCAATATTCCACGGCTGAATCACGCTTTATAAGTTCTTTCAGATAACAACGAACAGCTAGATGGTCTGAAAAACCCGGAAAAAACACTTCAAACTCATAGTGAATACGTTTAGAGATGAATATGTTATCAAGATTTGCAGCAGAGGAAGATGTGATGTGGGTGGGTTGATCATTATTGACTGGTTTTAGATTAAAAGATGCCATTATATCAAGAAACCGTATGACATTATTATTAATACGGTCTAATAAATTTAAATTGAAATCCCCGCCAACAACCACAACACCGCTGCGCCCTGCCAATAGCAAATGTAGCAAACGTTCAAGACCGTCAAAAAACACCTCAAGATTACCATCTGGAGAACGGTACAAGGCAACAAGCAACATTCTCTCCCCCGAAAACAAACACTCACCAGTAGTGTACTCAAAGTCCCTAGCATGGTATAGCACATCAAAACTTAAAGGGCGATGATTGCAAATTGCCCGCACCAAAATCAATGTACCACCATATCCTGCTTGTCCTCGCTTGCTAATATTCAAAAGCGAATAATCATCAATCAAAACAGTTTCGCACTCCTTCAACCAATGTTCGACACCAAATATAATGTCTGCATTTTCTTGTTTACAAAAAATCGAAAAAAGATCAAACTTGTCTCTAAGACTGTGAAAGTTAATACTGACTATTTTAAGATCTGAAAATAAAAATGAATCCTTATCTCTACCACTCACCACATCATGGAGGGATTCACACTCAACCACGCTATCACCATTAATATTATTTAGAACTGAAAAGGATAACAATTTTCTTCTTGATTCCGTAAAAAAGGGGGACAATAATCTTCCTGATCTTCACCGCATTCTGTGTTGACATCCTCTGGGAAAACTGCTGGCAGAGACATTGAGCGCCGAATAGGTGTCTCAAAAACTTCAGAATACTCCTCTTCTTCAGATAGGAGAGAGCCATCACTCGATTTGTTTGATGCAAATGTTACTCTATTTCCAACGCAATAATCAGTAGTGTCCACACAATGGTTTTGATTTACATCACACCGCACGTTTATCAGGTTTGAGATTGATTTTGTCCCTGAAGCAATACAGTTCATGAGTCCCTCCATTATGCGCAACTTACCATGTCTTGATAGATGAATACCGTCCCTACTGTATGCATTCCTGTTGTAGAGCATATCGTTAGTATCAAAGAAAGATACATGACCACTATATTTTTGGTAGTTCTTAATTATATCAAATATGCGAGTATTCACTTCAAAAATTTTGTTATTTAAATGGACGTAATCATACCTATATGGTATTGCTCCGATAATAATATTTGTATTAAAGCAGTCATCAATTAAACGTTTTAGAACTCGGAATGGAAATTGTCCATACTTATTGTTGGTACCTGCTAAAATGAAAACGAAGTCACTCGGACCCATGTCCTTAACAAACATCGCGATATCTCGCGTAACCTCACTAAAATCGCCATTCGGCTTAAAGAACACCTGAACACTCTATTTTTTGGAACATGGACCATATCGAAATTGACAAACAATCGAACAATCGAAATTGACAAACCAATGAATAGAGACCAAGTGATCAAAAAATAGGTATTCATCAAATTTAAGTATATCTACGGGTCAATGGAACATCCTCGATTTTATTAATTTTAACAACACACTATACAAGACAATAACCGATGAGACAGTGTGCCGGTGCAACCCCAGACTAGACAACATGCACATCCTTATGAATTATCGTTAATTTCCGGCATCACTATGATCTAAATATGTACCAGTTTTTCTCTAAAATATTTGTAAACGTGATTGCAGAAATTTTAATGGAACACCTAAATAGGAAAAATATCGTAACAACGTATCAGTTGGCTTCAAAGTGGGACGGAACCAATGCAATTTTCAGGACGATAGGCTTAGTGCTGAATGCACTGTAAGCTGGAGGCGTGTACGTATGCTTTTGTTGGCCTGAGCAAGGCTTTCGACTGTGTGTCTCAGGAACACTTTCTGGCAAAACTGGAACGTTACTGTGTTAGGACGTGCCTCAGCTACTTTTAAACGGCCGGGTTCAGTATGTCTCCTGCAGTGCCGATAATAGCAGGCCGTTGATTGTTAGCAGAGGTTTGTCGCAAGGTAGCATCCTTAGCCTCTTATTGTTTTTAGTTTTTGTTTAGGATTTACCTTCAGCTGTCAAGGGGCACACTTTTCTGTTTGTGGGCGATAAAGTCTTCCTGCAGAAACATTAAGTTTTAATAATAGTAATATCGCGCTAGCTGAATGTTGAAGAGGTATCAGCGTGGTTTGCGGCGAACCAGCTTAAATTCAATAGCGAAAAACTTCAATCTTGGTATTTTGTTTTCAGCAGACGATAAACTCTTTTTGGAACGAATTTACGGACAAGCAGGATTCCACGTTCTCTTGGAATAATCACGTTGACGTCCTAAAAAATAGACTTTCCTCTGTAATTATTATTATTAGAATAATCCGTTTGTACTTTTACGAACGTTCTGCTATAAGGGTGTTTGGGAACCAACCAAACCAAAATTCGCTATTTTTTTGGTATAACAATTTTTCTGTAGAAAAATACGCAAAACTCCGCGTGTACGGGCCTGTAAAATGTGAATTAGAATTTTTATATAAAAACAATTCGGATATACTATTAACAGTTTCCAAGAAAAGTTACACCAACGACTATTGATAATAATTAACGGTTTGGGTTATTTTTCTTGAAAATGGATTAAAGTATAACCAAATTCATTTTATTGAAGAATTATAAACATATTACATTTTTCTATTGAAATTATGCCAAAACGACCTACACTACTATGCCTTATTTCATAGTATCATGATCTATGGCTTGCTGGCCTGGTGTCTTATGTTGCAGACGAATATCCAAAAATTATAACGCAGAAGAAAGCTATTAGACGAATAATAGCGGTCATAAGCATCCAAAGCAGCTGCAAAAATTATAACGTGATTACTTTACGGTCCGTAATAATATTCTATAGCTTGATTCACATTAATAAAAATTTAAAACTATGCTTCCTTCCAATGAACATGGGTACAGCACGAGATAGAGTAAATCTGGAGGTTCTTTAGCATCGTCTTACGTTAACGGGGAAACGCCTGGTGGGCTTCAGGTTGTTCAATAAACTACCGTATACGGTAAATCAATCTTGCCATGAATCAGTTCTATTTCTTCTTTAAAAATCAAGCAACAGTGGTACTACTATGTTCAGAATCACAAAATATTTGAAGGAGCCATCTGCAGATCGGCACCATTTACACTTGTTGTTTGCCTAAGTGCACAAAAAACCGAAAGATCCAATCACCAAAATAACTAACAAATAACGAGGCAGCAGCTTCACAAGAACCCATAAGGAAGAATATATTTGAGAAGTATATAATCTATTGAATCAATAGCCTGACTAAAAGCAAGTAAAGTAAGAATTGATAGCAAGCCCTTACCCCTGTCACCTAGCAGATCGTCCGTAACGTTAAGAAGATCAGTTACGCAACTGTGTTTTTGTCAAGAACCAGATTCGTGTCCATGTATAATATTATTCCATAACATTTACATAGGTGTGATTACACCCACCTTCTAACACCTTGGAAATACACATTCCACCAGACAAGTGCATAATATACAATACGAAATCGAGAGAGAATCAAAACCGGCAGTGGAGCTTTAAATTTGGTATTTAAGTTTTTTTAAGATTAATATTCACCAGAAGAAATTAAAAGTTTTCTGGAAGATTATTCTCGTACAATTGCATGATCTCCGAATCTGCAGTGGTCATAGGAATCTCTTCAATAAAGTATTTCTTAAATCTATGGTATTTGGTTCCTGAATTTTTATGTCGTTTTTAGCTTTGGTATCAATTTACCAACTTATTCAGGCTGCTCCACAAGTCTTTTTGATTGGTATTAGTTATAGTGAAGAAAAAAATTAAATAAGTTTCTTTTACCCTTTTGGGTAGTGATATTTTTAAGCGAAGTATATAATTTGCATTTTTTGTAACCTATTTGCAAAAATACCTCCCCAAGTTAATATTCCATATTGTAAAACAGTCTGAAATACAACTAAATGCAAAGTTTTTGACAAACGAATGTTGATTTTATTTCTCAATAATCTTAGGTTTTGGCATTCACTAGATAGCCTTTTAATACCGATATTGTGTTCAGTTGTTCATTAGTCTTACTTATTAAAGAAACAATGCTCTGAAAAGTTCGTCGACCTTTATCGATTTTGTTGTATACCCTCATAATTAATAAATAGCTCGGATAAGTAATACTTATCAGTTTCATTTTTATGACAAATCGTTGCGTTACACGAAGGGATTTCCACATAATGGTAAATATTATTCTTTGTTTTATCCTGGTAATGATTTTCCTCTTGATCTCATTGTTCCCTGGAAGATAAATTAAATGGAAACAATATTTGTTTCACTGTTTTCTGTTTCAACTTTATTTATTGAAATTTTATTATACGTACAGTAATCTCCCAGACCGTTTTAACCGGGCCGCCCGTCTGCTCTTCTTGACCCTCCGGCTTATAAAATAGCTGAAAAGCTATTGTATATGATATTATCAATGTATTAAAATTATCACTACATACATATTACCCCGCTAACAACACCGACCATCCGGCAATTTTTTTTCTGGGGAAAACACTGACATACTGAAATGTTTGTTAGGGTAAGGATGATAACAAGATGATAAAAAGACCACTATAAATAGTTTCTTGTGCAATGAACAGAAAAAAACACACATTAATTCGGAGCAAATTTTAGTTTCAGAAAAGTGGCAACAGCATCTAGGGAAGACCCTCAATGTTTTAGAACGGGCCTTCGAGCAAGTAGCCTTTTTGACATTCTATAAACTATTTGTGCCATTAAAACATCAATTTTATCTAGAAAATCGTGACCAAGTCTCGTAGTAATTAAACTGATCGGAATCCTGATGGTGATAGGCTCTTTGGAACTGGCCGAAAATATTAGCTTCAATAAAGAGAGCTATTAAAATCAATTACTATCCTGATAATTTGGTAATAAAATGGGTTAATAAAAAAGACCTTGCTAGTACACCTTGCCCTGATTAGTTTAGACTTAAAAACAAAAGCCGGCGGTAATATAGTATAACAAAACGAAACAAATAATAGCATTTTAATGGAAATTGTATGCGTTGTAACGGATGGAATCGCAGCTCTGTTTTAAATTCGAATACAAGGGAAAGTAGCATAAAAGATGTTACGGTTCACTGTGGTTCCGCTAGCGGAATTATTAGCTCATTATTAAAACAAAAACACTAGATTCCGTTGAATTTATTTATCGTACTGTAGAACTTGTACTCACAAAACGTACTGTAATTGCATTCCACGTAATATTAAATGTTTAACGTTTTTTGAAAGAAAAGTAACGGTTTTATAATGTGAAGGAATCACGGTAGGAAAAAATTGAAATTACCCGGGGTCGACAGTGTTTAGACCACCGATGCCACCTTTCTTTGAAAATTTGAAATCAACAACAAAACTTTTAAAGTATATTGCCAAGGAGATCTTTACAAAATGACTAATGTAAACTAGCTTAGTTTCACTTGCTATTATTCATTGATACTTTTATTGCGGCAGAGTGCATGTCCCGTTTGAGAGAAACAAACTTTACACTTATGGTTTAGGATATAAATTTAATTTTGTTTATTTTGTAGCTGCATACTGACTGATATATTTTAGGTTACGCCGTTGTCATTTTTTGTTTGAATTTGTTTTCGCTACCAACTTTAACTATGCCTTTGTGACTAACTCATAACTACTGCTTATACTATACACCTATATGTGCTTTAGGTTGCATAAGCTGGTGTCATTTAACGTAAATAATTGTTTAAAACGATTTTGTTCTGTTTCATAGCTTAACTATTTTTCTGCCTAAATAGTTAACTTTTGTTAATCTTTGTTATATTTTCTCTTTATCTTAAATTGACGAGTACCGGGAGTATGCTCTTTCCGCTGCTCATGACGTCATAGCGGTTGGGGAAACGTGGTTGTGTCCCTCTATTGCTGATGGATTCGTTTTTTGATCGTCCTACTCGTGGCATTTTATATAAAAAGCTGTCTATCTATTAATATTTATTATCTTGGACTGCATCTCTAATGCTTTTATTGAACAATTTGGATTTCTTTATCGACGTGTAATAATAAGATTACTGTTGGTGTTTTCTGTATGCCATGTGGGTCGAACGTTTATTCCTTTCTCGATTATATTGAGTTCACCCTGCCGGATCTGCTGCTTGATTTTGATGACCTTTTTTTGTGTGGGCGACATCAATATTAATCTTGCAAATACTCCTGTAGTATTATCCTATATCTCCATTCTAGACGGATTAGGGTTGTGGCAGGTCATCAGTTAACCTACTCGTATCACTAGAACCTCTTCAACTTTGATCGACCATATTATTACATCTGAAAATTCCCTTGTATCTCGTTGTGGTGATGTCGATATGCCGGGTTTGTCTGATCATTGCCTGATTTTCGTTGTCTACAGAATATTTCCTCCTCGTACCTGTGATGAGATTAAAAGGTTTCGTGATTTTTCTTCTTTGATGCTGAAGTTTTTAAATATCAGTGACAGTCACTTCCTTGGAATGTTATTTTTCTCTTCTATCAATAGACTCCAAGGCATATTCTTTAACACTGGAATTATTGAGTAATTTAACGACTATGCTCCTGTTAAATCGTGTAAGTTTATAAAGCCCTATGCTCCTTGGATTATCAACTATTAAATGTATGCAGAGGAGAGGAGATCGGGCTCTCGCTAGATTTAAGCGCGATGGTCAGGCAGGCACTATGATTATTAAAGTTCTCCATGAAAACTTGTCACTCTTCAACGGAAAAAGCGAGCGGTTTTTGACCATCAGGCCATAATGAACAACGTAAACCGACGAACCCGGTACAGAAAACTAGTTAAATGTTAAATGCGCTTTGCACTTCAGTTTCTATTAGTACTGGTGTTCCTTCAGAATCTATTTTCGATTTTTATTTCAATAATATTAGAGATTCTTCTTTTGATAATACTTTGGAAGCAATCATCAGTATAAATTCTAATGCGCTTGGTCTTGGCTATATTTCTATTAGAATTCTGATATTGCTTTGTGCCACTATTTTGCCTATCATAGCTCACATTATTAACTCTTGCTCGATTGACAGTGTATTTCCCTCCAACTGGAGAGAGTATATGTTATCGCTATTCCCAAAAGCAATGAATGTGTGGGTTTGAAGGGTTTTTGTCCTATAAGTATAGTCTGTGCTCTTGGAAAGGTTCTTCAAAAGTATTCAATGATCAAATACGCCCCCATCTGTCTCCTTTTAATATTCTACTTGCAACACAACCAGTATTAAGACCATTTTATAGTTGTTCCACAGCTCTTTCTGACATAGTTGACGATGTGATTTCCTCCCTGGACGTAAATATTAATGCTGCTTTGGTTTTACTAGATTCCTAAAATGCCTTTGATACCCTTCACCATCTATAACTGCTTCCTATTCTTTATTACTGCGGTTTCTCTGATCAAGTTGTTTCCTTCTTTGGAAATTATTTGTACAATATGTCTCAAAGAGATAAATTATCCGATACTTATTCTTATTCACTTCCTGTTAAAAGCAGTGTTTCCCAGGACTCAATTCTAGGTCCTCTTGATACAATATAGACAAGCAATCTTTTCATCTATCTCAACTTTTGCAAGTTCCATCTCTAGGTTGATGATTCTCAAATATACTACCATTTTCAGATAATTAATTGAATCAACCGTGACTTCGTGAAAGTTGAAGGTAAACATTTTCAAGGAAAATAAAACAAATACTTTCACTAAAAAGAATTTAATTCCTACCGGTTTTGACTATAATGTCATTCTCAAGGAAGTGTTTTATTTTCCTTGAAAATGCTTATAATATTTTTAAATGAATCACTTATAAATTCAGTTACGAAGGACTCAAAAATCTTAGGAATAGCACTCAGGACAGATACAGGCCGATAATTTTCAACTTTTGGCCTGTCGCTAGCCCTGAAAACCGGTGTATATAGCTGACTTTCCAGAATTCGTATAATATATGCTTCCAATACATTAATGTCTCTTATAAAATAAATCTAAACTATACATGCCTAAAATTCTTTCCGTACCCCTAAACTTAGTACCAAATCAATAACTTTTGATTTTTTTCTAGGCAAGACGTCAAGTGCAACTAGTGCACCAAGTACAAGGCCTGGTGGAGGGCCAGCATCAGGTGGGGGCAGTGCTGCCCCAATGCCCAATGGCATTGGAGGCTTAGGGGGATTGTTTGCTGGGGGCATGCCAAAGTTGAGGCCAACGAATCAGCGTAATTTAGGTAAGAAATTTCATATTTTTATATATCAGGAGGTATAGCGTTACACAAGGATCAATACTAACCCCTTTTCTATTGGCACTATTCTAAATGATATTTCCTTTTCCATCCCGAACGCTAAATCAATTGAACTGTGCGCTTCATAAAGAGTACAAGTATAAAAGTGCAATAAATGACGCCGTAAATATTTGCTAGGTAGAATAATTTATGAACCCTGAATTTTCTAATCAGACATTTGGGGTTTCTCCTGAGGTAGTTTCTCAAGAAACACACTAATTATACATATCTTTTTCTAGCTTATAGTAATTGTGCAAAACAGAGAGAGTTACAGAGCAGTACCCACAATAGTAAGGTTATGGTGGACTGGGTAGAGTGGCGTCCATATGCAGAGTTTAATAAAGATTAACTCTTTCAGACAATTGCTGTTTGCTATAGAAATATATAAACCTTAAATGTCTGGTTGAAGAATTTATGGTTGAGAAATTATTCTAGGTGTCTTACATATAACAAATGAAATATTTACGCCGGTAAAATAAACCAACATTAATGATAGCCTTTTTATGACAAATAAGAATAATCCAATACATCAATATGGAAATTGAATTAACGTTTAAGGCTAAGCCACGCACGTGATTTGTGTAGATATGAATGAAAACTTTTTCTTTAAATAATTGTTTTTTCTATTGTGTTAGCTTAAGAAAAAACGATAGAACGAAGCCTGTGGTGTGTTGTTTCTACAGAATAATTACAAAATTCGAATCATATTAGTGTGGGGCACATGTATTAGAGCCGACTACGAAATAGTTATGCTCATCACATATAGATTGCCGATGTATTGGATATGACACTACTAATAGGTGTGAAAATTTGTGTAGGATTCTTTGTCGTAGCGTCGAAATATTACATTTGACCCCTGCATATTGAATACGTAACCCGTTTTTGTGACCGGAAGTTTAAATAGTCATTTTATATTTACTCATACATAATAAATGATTTATTTATGTTCCAATTTAATGTGTGTTTATGGGAAAAACACATTATAATGAAAACCCAGTTTTATAATAAAAAACCATTATAAAACCAACAATATAAAATCGAATTAAACTGAGTTTTTATTTTTGCATCTGTTAACACAAGCTCCAATGTATAGTGAGTATGTCTTCAAAAAATCAATTCACACAGTCAACCCGTTCTACACATGAACTTCTACAACTAGATTTTTCTATATTTTTTTTCTCAAATACAGTAAAGTTTACAAGTATAAAAAATACATCACAATAAACTATATATAATAGATTTTAACATACTAAAATATTCTCGATATGTTCAGAAGTTTTTGAGATGAACGTCTACAACTATTTATACCCGGCGTGATACCTAGTCTTAATCTTTTCCCAACGTCCTTTAATTGCTTGTAGAACCAAATCAATACGCATGGTGGTAAATAAAGATGTGACGTCTAAACGTATAATTTGATGTCCCTCTTTTATTTTCATAGATCTTATTTTTGTTGCAAATTCTTGAGAATACTTGATAGACTAATCCTTTTTACCTATGACCTTGGATAAGATTTCGGATAAGTATTTGGACAATTTGTGTGTTTGTGCATTTATTGAGATAATAGTTGGTCTAAAAGGACGATCCTTCTTGTGTACTTTTGGTAGAAAATATATCCTAGGTGGTCTGGAATTGTTTGTTAATAGCTTATTTTTTGTTTCTTCGCTTGTTTTTAGATTTTGAAACCATTTCTCTCTGTTGCTTTCTTTTTCGCATTTGTTTGTTTAAATTTCTAAGTATCTTTTTCTATGTTGTGTCCTGTAGCATGTGGTCCGCTTTAATTTTGTTTTCTGTTTTTGCTATTAATACCGTTTTTTGTC
>JAUIMV010000058.1:0-11314 GCA_033557775.1 Berosus sp. SLE1611
CATTTTACACCACATGATAGTGTCGCTTGGAGGCTAAAGAGAAATCCACCTTGAAGATGCCTAAATTACAGGTATCCCTTCCCTTATACCAAATTATTTTGCTTTTCAAAATTCTTTAAATAATAAGAATCTTATGGCCATTACTAAATGTTATGGCTTTTAGCAATCACAGTTACGTTTGATTTAATAATGAATTAAAGTATAACTTTATATTTACAACTTAACTTTAAGGTAATAATTCATTTGATAATTAATTTTGCCCTACTTAAGTCTGAGCCTCAAAGATGTTAGCATAGTTACTTTAGTAGGATAAAATTAAATATGAAAGACAATACCACTTTAAAGGTGAATTGAAAATTTAAAGATTAATTTTATTCCAAAATCTAAATAGTTACATTTATAATGTATACAGAATCACAAATTTAGAATTAATGGTAGTGTTAACCACTATGCTTGCTATTTTCTTAAACATCATATAACGCATAATAATATATAAATGACGGTTGGTATTTTGTTACTAAGAAACATTGGCTAGCACTAGCCGAGTAAATCCCTCTAAAATTTGATATTTCCTCTCCTCTAACAGTGTCAAAAAACAAATTTTTACCAGCTAGCAAGTTGGATTAGCAAATTTTATATTTAAAAAATCATAATAGCTGTAACAAAAATTCTATACAACAAAATCTTATAATATAATTCCATAGATCTTGACACATACTGTTCGCGAATTATGTAAGAAATCTGTTTTTAATTTTCAGTGTCGTTTGCAAATTTCTTTCACAGCATTTGAGGCTTTAAATGTAGTTTTAGATTTTAAATGTCGAAAAAGTACACCAAAATTAATAAATGTCTTCAATGTGCAATGGATCAATTTTTTATTAAGGTTTTTGGAAAATGTAAAAAAAATGTTTAGTTTAATACACACACCTGCTATCAAAAAATATTTGATCGTCAATGTCATTTATGACAGCCATGGCATTTTTTTATATATTGAGAGAATACCAGTTTCCTCCAATAGATCGGTTAAACTTATTGTCAAAAATTCAAGAGAAAACTAACTAAACGTATTTATTAGCTCATACTGCTTTGAACAACCAAAACGTTTAATAGCAAAAATCTTGAAAACGTCAAAAATGACATTGACAATTCTGATGTTTTGCTCAAGGTGTATTTAAATCACTTTGTATATCAAGTGAACATATTGATATTGTATAACAGAATAAAAACAAATGAGAAAGTTGCTGATAATAACCTATAAATAAATTATAGGTTATTCTTCTTCTTCTTCTTTCCCTCCAGGGGTGGCCCAACTCCTTCACGGAGTTATTCAGCCAATGTCGCTGCCCAGGTCAGCCTTTCTATTGATGGGGGGTGGGGTGGGAAGCCCCGTCTGGAACTAATCCATACCTCCTCACCAGACTGTCATGAATATGAGTGATGTGTGCATTTGAATATAGGAGAGTGTTAAGAATGCGTGTCTTCGTTTCGATGCATGTATTAGCGTGGGTCTGTGGTGACTGCGTGCTGTGAACTAGCGGTTGTATGCATTAGTGGGGAACATGGTAGCTGAGGTTAGGGTCCAACTCTATATAAACCTTTGATAGGCTAAGTAGTTAGCTCCTAGCACAAATTTTTGAGAGCAGTTCACAGATTAATTTTCAGGTCCTTCAAGAAATGATAGAGTATAAGGGCCGTGCTGAGGGGCGGAACTTTCAGTAGGGGGTATGTGGTGATTGGAGAAGGAAGGGGGTTAAGTTTACGTATTTTCCCTAACATGCGGTCAGATTCTGCATATGTCAGTAGACATCCAAAAAAAATATGGTTGAGGTCTGCGATCTCTCCACAGAGGCATGCTGGGGTATCTCTTTTCCCAATTTTAAACAAAAAGGCAGGGGTGGTGATATGATTGGATCGCAGTCGAGAGATTGTTCTAATGGCCTGGCGCTCCAAGCCAGGATAATTCCCAAACCAGGGTACCGGCGAGACCCTGGGTTGGATATCATGGTAGAGCATGTAATTGGATCTACATTTATAGTCCCAATCAGTCTGCCACGCGGTGAGCAGATCGACCTTCAGACGTTTATGATACTCTTTGTATTCCAAGTTGAGTGCAAACATGTGACCAGTCCGGGCGCTGTTTGCTAGTCTATCAGCCACTTCATTACCTTCTATACCTTGATGTGATGGTATCCACAACAGTTGAATGTGCTTGCCCATTTGCTGCATTTCCCAGAGCAGGTTTTTAATTTGATTGATTATATGATTGGAGCAATCACCATATGATGGAGTGGCAATTGCCGTTAGTACTGAACGGGAGTCGGAACAGATCAGAAGACTATCTGAGTCGGTACGTGAGCCATATTGTAGCGCTGCCTGGATAGCCATGGTCTCTGCCATGTAAATTGATGTACCCTCCGGTAGACGGCCCTGTGCTCGGACATCTGGACCAGGGAAATAGACTGCAAAACCGGCAGCCCCTGTACGATCCACGGATCCATCCGTGTAGCCGATAACAGCTCTGTTGTATTTTTCACGCACTAAGTTATGGAAGCGTTGGGGAGCGTCTCTGCCTGGCGGCCCCTCCATAGAGCGCAGGTCCACATTGAATTTGGCTATTTGGGGTTGGTAGGAAATCCTATAGCACGTGGGTAACGGCATGGTAAGTACACTAGTGGTCTGCTTTAAGCCTTGGAAGGCAGAAAGTAGGAGAGGTTGTCTTCGTGAAGACCAGTATGTATTTCTCCGCAAAAGCTCTAGTGATTTATCCAACTCTTGAATTAATGGGGAATCTGTGTATTGCAGGTTTTTAAGGAGGAATTTTTTTCCGAGGTAGGAGGCTCTAATCTTCATCGGTGGCAGAGCTGCCTCCATCAGTGCGACCTGATTTGCGGAGGATTTCATTAGGCCTAGACAGTACTTGGCACCTCTGGCTTGGATTTGGTCAAACTTCCCCCAGGGTTCCCGTAGTGTTACCGACAGTATTTGGGAGTTATAGTCGAGGTGCGACCGCACTATTACTTTGTACAAATTCAGAAGAGTGCGGGGGTGTGCCCCCCATGTAGATGCACTCAGAGATTTGATTATATTGAGGTTCTGATTCGCTGCAATAATTGCTCGTTGAGCATGCCTGTCAAAACGGAGTTTTACATCTATGTCTACTCCCAAGTACCTATAGTGTTCCACAAAGTCGATGTTTTGCTCACCGATGAGAATCGTGGGTTGGAAATTGAGTCGGCGGGCTCTGGTGAAGAGCATTGCTTTTGTCTTAGTCGTAGAGAGAGAAAGTCCCAAAGAATGTAGGTGTGCATGCAGAGTTTGAGCTGCAAGGTTAGTGTTGTAGATGCATTGTTGAGGCGAGGGATGTGAGCAAATCAACACCAAATCATCCGCGTAGGAAATCAAAGTAGCTGTACCTAGGTTCTTCCACAGTGGCAAAATGTACGCATTAAAGAGAGTGGGGCTCAGAGGGCTTCCCTGTGGCAAGCCCTGTGAGGCGATTCTATATTCTGAGAGAGGATCTTCCGAAACACAGTACACCCGTCGCTCCAGCAGTATATTATAGATGAGAGCTGTCAGGGCTGGGGAGAATCCCAGCAGCAGAAGTTTATTTGTTAGAATGAGAGGATCAACTCGATCGTAGGCCTGCTGCAAGTCCAAAAAAACCACCACTGTGGTCTGTCTCTCAGACAAGTTATTTATGAGCTTGGTGACTAGGAGGGAAACCGCTTCCCCTGTGCCTCTACCCGCGCGGAATCCAAACTGATAGGGGGTGAGATGTTGACCATTCTCCAGGAACCATCCCAACCGAACGTTAATCATTCTCTCCAGGACCTTTAGCATGCAGGAGTTAAGTGCAATTGGACGATAGTGCCCTACCTCCTGTGCATCGCCACCCGGTTTCAATATGGGCCATAACAGGGAACTCTTGAGGTCCTCGGACACGTGATTTTGCGTGATGAATTCATTGTAGCACTGTAAGAGTGCACGTTTAATGGTGGGTGGGGCATGGTATAACAGATCATGGGTAACTCCGTCCAATCCCGGGGCAGTGCTTATATTTTTAAAAGCATACTCTAGCTCCATGTTGGTGAAAAAGTCCTCATCATGCGGGGTATATTCGATCCTTTGTCGTAAAGTGGGCCCCGCTGGGACCACATGATCCAAGAATCGAGATGCCATTGAGATCGTGAAGGGTGTGGAGTAGTGTGCTGGTGTAAAGCCTGTCCTATATCTTCGCAGGGATTCCCAAATGCATTTGTTAGGGGTTTGCGGAGTGATTTGTGCGCAGAAGTGTTGAAAGGACTGTTGCTTTTTCCTCTTAGTCAATTTGCGAAAGCGCCGGTTGATGGCCGCTAGTTTATTTAGTACAGCAGGGTTAGGGGAGGTGAGAAGTTCATGGATGCACTCTCTCCTAAGTTGCACCCAGTGATCGCACTCTTCATCCCACCAAATTGCAGGTGGTTTAGATGGGTTGTTCTTCTTCACAGTGGCTCTCCTCGATGAAGTAGCTGTTTTGGCGGCACTGAGAATTGCTTCCGTTAAGCTTCCTATACTTGCAGTTCCATCCTGAGCTTCCACCTGCAGTAGTATCCTTTGATATTGTTGCCAATCCGTTTTTCTTGTGTTTATTTGCCTGGTGGTAAACTGCTGAGTTGAGTCACTGAGGCCGAAACTATCTGATATGGTGAGGGTCATAAGCAGGTGGTCCCCCCCAAAGGTCTCATTTTCCATTTGGAAGTGGGTTAAGAGATGCAATGCAGGAGAAACGAATGCGAGGTCTATGCATGTATTTTGCTGCTGTGCTGCTCCCAAACGAGTATAGGCTCCATCATTGAGTAGGTTCCATCCAAGATACTGCGAAATGTCATAGATATCCACCCCATTAGCATCGTTCTTGGTTGAGCCCCAGGCCGTGTGGTGGCTGTTAAAGTCTCCCACTATAATATACTTATCTAGCAGGTGTCCATGAATGTATTGGAGCAGGTTAAGATTGATGTGCTGTCTGGGTGGGTGATATAACATCACAATGGTAATATCTGCAAGGGTTACTGCCAGTGCTTGGAAATTTGAAATGTGGTTAATGGTAAATAGAACTCTCCCACTGAGAGAACGATGTAGTAGTAAGGCCAAGCCGCCCCCTCTTCCACGCTCTCTATCCAATCGGAAGATATTGTATTCCGCAAAGTTGAGGTTAATATCTGGAGTCAACCAGGTTTCGGCTATCGCAGCGATGTGTATGTTATGTGCTTTACAATAATTGAGAAAGTCAATGCGTTTAGTGGCAAGCCCATGAATATTTATATAGATCATTTTAAGGCCTCCCATTGTAATATAGGAAAAGTATGTGTGGTCTGGGAGATGTGCAGTGTCGTAGTACTATTATTGACTTCCTCTTGAGAATATCAAAGTAGATGCCTACAATGCTTAGGGGAAAATTGCGAATGGTCTTGCGAATCGTAGTATTTACATGGTAGTGGAGTGGGCGGTTGGAAGTAACGTCGGTGTTATAGCAGGCTGAATATGAGGGGAGTGCAGAGCTAATTAAACTCCACATCGCCATGAAAATTATATTTACTCACAAGGATGTGATATAGACGGGAGATCTGTTCGTTGCAGATTTCCCTATCCATCAGGGAGTCCGTGCCTTCCAGTATTTGGTTAATAGTAAGTTCTAGTAGTTCACTGAGTACAGTGTAGCTAGGGCGTTGCGGGACCCTTGTGGGGGTCTTTCTTTTTTCGGAGGTGGGAGGCTGGGTCGCTAGGTGGCGACCTTCAGATCCCGGATATGTGGACGGTGAGATTGGGTGAGTGCCGGAGAAGGTGGCCGTAATAGGCCGTTGGGGGAGATTCAATTGTGAACCAGGTATATTGTAATGTGTTTTATTGTAATCGATGGCCGGAGTTTTAGTCCTAGTGGTGGGCGTTCTTGTAGCGTGGGAGAATCCCAGGCCCTTCTGAATTTTCACTGGAGGAGTGAGTACTTCATCTTCAATCGCATCAGGCGTCTGTGGTAGCTGGGGAAAATGTTGAGGTTTGGCAAGTGGAGTATATTCGGGTGTATCAGCGAGAATTTGAGTGTTAATCTGTGGTGCATCATGGTCCTTAATAATCATGGCCTTGGCTTCAAAAAATGTTATGTTGTAAGTGCTCATGAGTTCCTTGATTCGTTTTTGTTTCATATATTCCGGACAGAGCTTGTCCAAGGGGTCATGAGGCCCCTTACAATTGATACATATCTGGTCTTGGGCATTGCATACTCCGTTGCTATGATGATCCCCACATTTCTGGCATTTCCGCGTGCCTTTGCAATTCTTGGCCAGGTGACCATATCGAAAACAGTTCCTGCAGATGGTTACATTGCGGATGTGAACATTAACGTCCAATATTGTCTTGAAAATTGTCACATATTTTGGGAGAATTGTACCCTCAAATGTCACTTGAACCCAAACGGAAGGGACGTAGGTCACCCCTGCCCCCGTTTCGAGTCGTTTATTGATACGCTTGATGCCAATAAGTCTCTTGTTCCCTGATCCTAGGTGTGCTAGAATATCGCTTTCGGGGATCTCTTTATCTATCCGCACCACTCCCGTGCGCGACACTAAATGTGGTGGTATATAGAGATTGTAGGAGACCATGACCGCCCGATATTGTTTTATAAAGTTGTTTGCCTGCTGATACGTACTAAACTCGACCGTAACTCTTCTAAAACTGAGCTTTTTAACTCTGACTACACCCTCTACTTGGTGCTTAGCAAGTTCTCTTCCGACGAGGATGGGGGATAACGACTTTTTTTCATCATCTATCGGCTCGACGAAGACCATATATGGTGCTTGGCATGCTAGTGTATACCAGTGATCTACTCTTTGTGTGGGGTCTGGGTTGGATGGGGTACTAGTTGGAGTGGAAGGGTCGACAGGTACTCCTTCAGTTCCTGACAGGCCCTGTTTATTCACCGGGGGAGGCCCCGGCGAACCGGACTGCATTTTGGGTTAAGTCCAATCACGTGTTCGTCGTATCAAAGACGTAAATTAGAATAAAACCAAAAAATAAGGATTATATAGCGTTGATAGCGGGTGTGCCAAGAGGTTAAATGTATTAGACTCACCGACTGCTAATGATGGGTATAAATCACCAGGAAAGATAAATACGATGCACACCCTACACGCGACCTCCTTTTTTTTCCAAAATAGGTTATGTTTGCATAAACAAAGCAAAAAGTCAAATAACGCAAAAACGTCATTATTTTCGTACCAGCCTAATAGTTAAAAATTATGACATTAGTCTGCTTGAGGTGGGCTGAAATGGCTGGGCCAGCTTCCGGTTGCTCTATAGTCCTCTATCGTAGACCTATACCCCTAGTAAAGGAAGCTCTAGTCTGCTACCCTCTTTAATGTGGCAACCTGGGTTCGTTCCAAAGTGCATGCATAGCCTGCTGTCAGTTTTTAGCGGCAAAAACTTTAAATCGATTTCAAAACAACATTCAGTTTGTTTACGAATTGAACTAATATAAATATTATCCCAATCTGAACTCAATGGCAGAAAAAACAAGGGTAGCATATATCTGTGATGAAAATTTAATAGCGCAATGTAATCGTTTGCCGACAATGCTTAATAGGGTAAGTAAAGCACGTTGTTTTTTGAGGTTATGTTTACAAGACGTTATTTTTAGGCTTCAGTTGTAAACGATTTGATTTATAGTTATAATTTATTAAACCCTAACGATGTAACTGTTATTAAAAGCAAGCCTGCGACAGAAGACGAATTAAAATTATTCCATGCAAGCTCTTATATCGAATTCTTACAAAAAACAAATGATAGTGATGATTTGGAAGCTTACGAGAGTGAAGAAGAAGAGTTTGGATTGGGCTATGACTGCCCTTTGCTTGAGCGATGTTATGATTTTGTCAGTGTCGTTGCTGGTAGCTCTTTGACCGCAGCAAATTTGCTGTTAAATGACTACGATATTGCTGTCAATTTCCATGGTGGTTGGCATCATGCACAAAGGTAATTGCTATGCGTTTAAATGTACTTTAATTTGGTGTACTTGTCGTATGTCTGAGTTTAATACTATGCTTGCAATATTAAAACAGAGCAGATGTATTTCGCTATATTGACAATTAAATAGAGAGAGAAAACCAAGTGGATGCATGCTCTAAAAAGACAGGTTTACGAGCAATATGAGATGTCTTAAACCCTCCAAAATCTGGTTTCACAATAGATTACTCACAGCATTATGAAACAAATACATAACCAAATCAGGTAGCCAAAATGGTATAAATGATAGTCGATATTAATGTTAGTAAATATATATTTAATCGCAATTGACTAACAATCCCCTTTCAAAAAGCACGATATTAGTGATCATGATACCATGCATAGCAATCATATCAGATTAAAAAAAAAACAAAAAAACACGTATCCTCAGCAGTGATGAAGTGGTAAATTCATTAGCTTCCAGATTGTGAAGATGTTGATTCTAAGATTGTCAATGTTTTGTTTTTACTTTGTGTAATGATTACTTAATGAAGTATTGCAATTGTATAATGAGACAAATTATATTAATATACCTTATTCTTCCAGCGAGGATCAACTTTCACATATACTCTTGTCCCCTTGTCCCAATGTACAACAAAACCTAGATCTGGAGCTTCTACAATAACAAAGATTCCTTGGTGTCTTAATGTCAACCTGTTCATTATTTTCATCTCCGGAAGTTTCTTTTCACTTGATAAAGTAATGGTTTCCTGCTGATCTCCAGAGCCTACTTTAACTGTGACAGATTTTGAGCACGTTACTCCAAGAGTACCACAAGGAACATTCTAAAAATGCAATTAATTCAAAACATATTGAAAATTATAAAAATGATGGGAAAATATAGTAAATATGGTATATACAGCACTTTGCAAAAATATTTTCAGAAGATTTAAGTCTACATGTATACCAATGTGTATACTTAGTTATTATAAAGTTTGTTGGTAAATTCCTGCTATTCTCCAGAAAAAATAAATCGTGGAAATATATTGCTTTAATCTTGTAAAGAAGTCAGAATCGAGCCCATTGAGTTCTTATTTAAAAGTGCATGGATAAATATCTAAAAAACGCATAATAATACCTGAATAGAGACATCAAAACTATTGTCTGGAGTAAGAACACCTTTAGCCAAAACATAGTCACACTGTCCTTGATAATCATACATCTTCCCATCGAATGTTTTGAAATGAGAATCTCCCCATGCACTACATTCTGAAGCACATTGTCTGTCAGTACATTCCCATTTGCCTCTTCTGCAGGTACTACAAAAATAAATTAGGTTATTTATTTGTATAACTTTTAAAAATATTTGTTTATCACAACATTATTTAGCAATATCGTAATTTTTCTCTAGCTTTTGTGTTACTATGTTATACTTCGCTTAAATTATATGTCATGACTTTTTTAGTTTTCTCCCTAGCTAACTTAAAAACAATACATACCTATATAATTTTCTAAACATATCATTATTATTTATTTATTTTTGAAGTTATAAAGTTGGTGTTAATTTATATTGTTGCTGTTGATAAAAAATCGCAAAACTTTTACTGTCAATGTGCCACAAGTCAGTTGTTGTCATGGCAAAAATCAAAGAATTGGTGCTTCAACTGGTGCCCCACGCTCCCTACTACTGGACATAGCACCTTTGGATTTCAGTTTATATCCAAACTCGAAAAAATTTCATGCTGCGAAGAATAACGCGTCCAATGAAGAAACGCCTATTTTGATCAGCGCATTTAAGTTCGAATTCCCGCCTGATATTCTTCCGCACAAATCGCGGTCTGAACATTAACCAATCGTGAGCACACACTACAATGCGTATTTGATTTTAATGACATCTCACATTGTCGTAAATGTTGTGAAATAAAAAGCATTAATTCTATAGAATTTGTGTAGGCAAATTATCGTATAGTGCTTTAACGAATCATTTATAACAATAATTAATAAAAAATGTAATAATAAGGGTGTCAAGCACAATTAAATAGGTCATTTGGCTTCCGTCGTAAGGTATCATGGCATCACGGCTTCACTGAGATGATGTCACACTTCATAGAAAATTCAATTTAATATGCAGTGGATGATTAATTGCCAAGGCGAAATCTAACTAATACAACAAGATACGTAAATAGTACTCAAGCTGCTGGAGAATGGAGTGTGGTCAAGGAACTAATGCAAATTGCATATCTGGCGTATATTCAAATTGCATTTAACACGATAAATCTGAAGCACTAAACAGTTTAAAGCAAACAATTTGGGTTTGCATTAATCATAACATAATAGCCTTAAGATGGCTGTTTAAACCGAAATGTACGGATATAATGAACCACATTCACACTCGAGTACCTTCTAACTACCTTCAATGTTCTGGGGATTTTAAATTCAGGCATTCATATTTTAAGGCAAATCTAAATTGAATATCTGAAGGAGAAAATAATGTTTTCGCCACTACACTGTTTGTGATATCTACAGCTTTAATGAAGATACCTTTAAACTTTGAAGTTCTAGAGTATAATGGCATGCAAATTTAATAGAATAGAACAGAACTCTCTTTATTTAATAGAAAAATGTATATAAATCGCGTCAAAAATCATATTTATACACTACTTACAGTGGCAAAATACAGAAACTGTAAAATATATAAAAAATATATTTAAATGTATATGAGTACTGTTTTAAAACTTTGCCGTTGTGCAAGGTGATTTATACTTGATATAGTTGCCTGGAGCATTTAGTATTTAATATGTATTTTCTTCTATCTGAATTTATCGTGTTGTAGGGCAGCTGGATGTATCTAAAAAACGGCTCCATTTATTAATAATGTAATTATTATTGATTATAATAACATTAAATCGAGCGTGGCTTTCTGTGTGGCACCGCGCTCGTGGTGTTAGATTTGTACAGTGTGGGTTTGAGCACTTAACTCTCTTGTTGGTTAATATTTTAGTTTATTTTTTGTTTTAATAAGTAACTTCAATATACTTACTGAAGTATTAATTATTAATGAAACACCGGTTACTTTATATTGATGTAATTACCTGGAGCATTTAGTTTTTGATATATATTTTCTTGAATTTAAATAGAGCTTGGCCACCTGTGTGACGTCGCGTTTGTGGCGTTAACTCTCTTGTTATTTTATTATTTTTGAAATAAGTAACTCGAATATACTCAATATTATTTATTAATGAAACACCAGTTACTTTATATTTTGAAATGTTGATTGGTTTTACATGATTTTATAAGTCTTTGCAGGGCATGTTGAAAACAGCTGATCGTTTCAAGGTTG
>JAUIMV010000059.1:0-11304 GCA_033557775.1 Berosus sp. SLE1611
CACTTGGGGAGGCGCCCGATGGGATACTAGGAACCCCACACGGAGCAGCAAATCCTCTCGAAAAAAAAGGACATATACGGTGTATGTGTCATTCCATGGAGACTACCTGAAAGCTACTTAAGAGATCGTAAACAGTTTGTGAATGTATCAAATGTTAAAAGTGGCCAGGAGATAGTAACATGTGGAGTTCCGAAAGGAATTGTATTGGGACCGCTATTATTTTTAATATATATCAAAGACTTTCTTGAATTAAATTTAAACGGCAGAATAATATTGTACGCAGATGATACCGTCCTCTTTATAGAAGCAAATGATTGGCGAGAAGTGCAGTTTTTAGCGGAGTACGACTTAAAATGTATTAAATCCTGGTTAGATGCAAGTAAACTGACCTTAAATTTCACCAAATCTACATTTCTTCCTTTTACTATAAATGTAAGAAAATAACCTGATTTCAATTGCATCCGACTGCACAATCATGACTGTAGCGCAGTCGTATGTAAGTCTCCTGCAACACCCCAAGACAGATAATTCAAAATATTTAGGTGTTACCTTTTATTGATTCAATATATTAATATAACAGTAGGTAGAATAAAAAAATGTACCTGTTTAAAAAACTGAGAGCCTATATGAACACATCAACTTTAAAACTGTTTTATTTTGCCCTGGTCCTATTAATTATTATATAAACTATGGTCTTCTGTCTTATGGTTTAGCATCTGTTACCGTCACCGACACCTCTGTATATAACGTAGTAGTTTACTAGTAGTGGGGATATGGCAATCGTGGGTTAAGGAGAGCTAGAAAAAGGGAATGAAGTTTTCACTTCTGTCGGCACTCCTAGAGTGCCACTTTTTTATTTTTGTAATAGCTATATACTCATTTTTACCTCATTTAAGTGATTTCGTTTGAATAACTAAATTTCGGCAACTAGATAACTATCGTTTTCGTGGGATGGGTCTTATTAATACTCAACTTATTCAACAAAAACCTTTATTGTTGATAATCACGAAAACAAAGCAACGCAAACAACGCCGCACAAAGATGTCTCTCCCCTGCCAACAATAAATGGCGCTCGCTGCTGCTAACTCCCTCCGTGGCCGCTCCAGCAACCAACGCCATTCCAACTGCAACAGCAGCCTGAAGCGCTGAAATATTCGACTAAACGTAAATTAATTGCATGCTAGATATTAAATATGCCACGAAAGTGCTAAAATAGCCTGCTTGGACCACAGCTTGGTTGCACAAAATATTGCTGTTTTATCTGTGAATGGGACAGTATATGCAGCGTCACTGCATAAACAAAGCATGACCCAAACGCCAGTCACTTACTGCAAGACATAAGAATGTTAAAAATCTTTGGTGAACCCTGAAGACATACTTTTACGACCATTACATATAAAACTCGGTCTAATAAAAAATTTTGTGTAAGTCATGGATAAAGATGGTAGTGAGTTTTCATACCTGAAAGAGAAATTTCCAAGATCAGCGATGCAAAAATTAAAGAGGGAATATTCGTTGGTCAACAAATACGGCAAATAATGAAGGATAAGAACTTTGAACAGAATCTGAATGATCATGCAAAATTCGCCTGGAAATATTATACTAATGTTAATGGAAACCATAGAGCGGATTTAGTTAATGATTATATAATGTCATACAAAGCTTTGCGGTGTAACATGTCCTTGAAAATATAACTGTTGAACTTTCATTAGGATTTCTTTCCCAAAAATCTGGGTGCTGTAAGTGACGAACAAGGCGAAAGATTTCACAAGAGCATTTCCTTAATAGAGAAGCGTCAAGAGAAATGGAAAGCATGCCTATTAGCTGATTAGTGCTGGAGACTTAAAACGAACATAACAGAAGCCAAATGATCACGAAACTCAACAATTTATTGCATAGTAAATAATACTTATGTAAAGATGGATGATTTTTGTACTTTTCAAGAAAGTATATGTTTCGATAAACCAAAGAACCCCCGACGTGTCAAACTTTTTTCACAACATATTATTGTTAGGTAGCCATGGTATATTTACAATTTGGTATAAGCTTTCATGTAACAAAAAATATTGAATTTTGTAGACCAGTGTAATCAGTGAAAACCTCAAGTTTTAGTAAATATTATGCCTCCGGGTTTAAAATACTGAAACAAGCAAATTAAAAAAAAAATAAAATTTTTCGATTGCTTTAACCCGCCAACTTAGAATTCGTATTAGAAATAATGTTTATTCTTGTAAGGACATTGCATGAGTAAAGCTATGTATATGCGTGATCGTACCGATTAATAACAATAAAAATAAAACCCAAGAGTATGTGTACCCGGTGGCATTCTTCTGTGCGAGTATGTTTCCTGTATAGGTCATCGATATACCAACCTAGTAATATATGAATAAGTATATGTGTGTATCATTTTTTTACTTGACCTGATATCACTGGCTGACATCTACAAACTGTTGGAGGTCAATATTCAGCGTTCTCACTCATTCCACGGCATCGTAGGTAGGTGTAGAGGTAGAGATCCGAATGGAATCAATTATTAAACTCATTATCTCTGGTTCGACTGTAGCCTTAGTCTACTAAGGTCGAGCCTTTGCCTCTTTTATGTACTATACTGTAGCTGTCTGTCTCTGTGTACTGTACTGTGGTGTACTTAAAAGAGGTCAGCCCACCGTCGTACTTTGTCATTCTACTTTGTTGTTGAAAATTCAGAGCACCAACTGAAGGTTCCTTTATGTACGACTGGTAAAAGTTTCCTCTTGCAAAGGAAGTTAATAATATGTCTTCTACATAAAGTGAAACTGTAGGTTTTCCTTAACACACTTATCCATAGATAAATACGGTCAAATACGAGTTTAACCTTTTCAGTGCTGAAAATTTTCATGCTCGTTACTACGACTACTACGTTGATTCATAATAATGCACTTTTTTTTGTTTATTGGCCCTATCTCGTAAAAATATAGGTATCTAAAATTTTCTTTAGATCTGACCGAGAAACAAGAAATAAGTCTGTATTTCTGCTGTGCAACTGCTACGGAATAAAATTTTGCTGTAGTCTTGTTTTTAATATCCTATTCCCTACGCAGGCCATTCAATTTTATCTACCCTGGCCGAGTTTGCAACCATTATGTTATATGAGATTTATTATATTTTACAGACATTTTTGAAATGTTAAGGGGTCTTGCATGTGATTTGAAGGACTGAAAGGCTGAACATGACCGAGTGCCGGAATTTTCACTCGCACTGCTTTTATAAGGGTCATTCCATATCAACTTAACACATTTTACCTTACCACCCTACATTTCATTGAAATTTGGTATACTGGTACAGACCATATAGACTACAGCATTATTATTAATTTTATAAATATATAAGAAGAAACAAATAAATTGGGCTTAAATCCATATTGTTGTATTGGAAAGGAATTGCTTGGCCTTATCCAATAAAATAAGTGATTGAATGTGTCAGTAAAACAAATTGGCTAATTTGCTCTGTGGTAGCAAGCCTGTCTCAATCTGCAGCAGTTTCTACTACAGCTTGCGCTGTTCAGTCTTCAGTCAGATGGTGGTCTAAGTAGTATTATAATAGGCCTAAACATATGTTTGATAAGTAAGTAGTGACAAAGTTGCGGCTAGTTCAGTTTCATTTCTTTTTAGTGTACAATTCAGTTTTATTATAGTTATGTATGTACCAACTCAGTAAAATGAAAGAAACGAGTTCAATAAAGACACTTTGCTGATGTGGTGCATACAAAATTTTATCGCCAACCGTATTTTTTGTTTTAAAAAATAAGCATTTTCGTGATGTTTCATGGAAATTAATAAACATTTATATAAATAAAGTTGAAAATTTTCCGTGTCTGTTTCACTTTTTTTCAACGAATCTCCACGTTTCGTCATGTTTTTAAACCAATGAGATGATTTTTTCAAATGTTGTCTGTCTATTTGTTTGTTTCTCTGTTTGCTTATTTGTCTGTTTGTATGTCCGGGCATCACCAAACTGATCAAACTGAAATTTTAAACGTGTACACAGTTAACATTTGGTCATAACATAGGCTTCGAAAGTTTCGAATTTATTTTCAAAAACGTCACTACAGTGGGCGTGGACAAATGTTTTACATATAAGATGTATCAAGTCACACATCAAATGAAAGGCAATATAATAAGCAATACAAATAAGAAAACATATTCTGTCTAACACTCATACTTTTTAAATTATTAAACTTTTCTGTCAATTAAGTAACTTGGCGGGAAAAATTCGAATTTTAATTAAATGAAGGATTGAAATTATCAGAAATGCTGGATTGTTGCATAAATAAAGTAGCTTTGTAACAAAAATTGACAGTTTTGTAAGAATTTTTTTAGATGCATATTGAAAATCAAAATTTTCTACTTTTGCCAAATATGTTTTTTCCAGTGTATAATATTTTGAATGGCAACTGCTATTATGTGATTGTAAATAGAATATATCAAGTGTGATCTGGTGAAAGGTCATTAAAGAATTATTTTTTTTAACATAAAACGTTGATTCTTGCATTAAAAAAGTTGTTGAGCACTACAGTAGTCAACATGGTGGGACAAAATTATCTGTTTCAAAAACGCAGAGGATGGGATTCCGGAGAGAACTTTTATATTAATTACTTTATAGGTCTCTAAATATACTTATGAGCTTAAGAGGTTCAAATTACATCAAGTAACTATAATAAATATTGACACAAAATACAACACAAACACAAAAATAGAAAGCGCAGCTAACACAAAGCAACCTCTGTAAAAACAAACTTGCAGCAGATGGTTGTTTTTTACTGATTTATAAAGGAAACATTTGTAACGCATTACTTTCGTATTGATGAAGGTGTCATGTTTCTATTGATGCTAGCAGAGGCCCGGGCAAAGCCTTCTAGTAAATAAATAAATATTTTTTTATTGACCAACAGCAATTACAATTATGAATTTATCTTTTTATGAACCTGATGTTTAGAATTTACAGTATTAAAAACCAAGAAAATAAATCTGCACTCCTAGTTAGGTATTTTTCACCTGCTAAATTTTATTACATGGGTGTTTTTCACACCCAAACTGTTTTGGCTTTAGCTGCATTTTTCTTTAATCTACTTCATACTTAGTTTTTGTGTGCCAGATTTAATTTATTAAAATTGTAGGAAATTCTGTTAAACATCTTATAATTTTGTAAACAAATTTCTTGAATAAAGTTCAAGTTATTAACAAATACATATATTCACGGAATATACAAAACTGACAAAAAGTGAACCACTTATCTATCATTGTTGCAGTCAAATTGTATGAGCTCGGCTTAACCATTGTGTAGTTATCCAATGTAAATGCTCACCCATGTCTACTGTAGTTGTTGCACTAATACTTAAATCAGAATATAGGAATGTTAGGAACGCAGTATGAAAATTACCCCATGAATATTTCCTACTTGTGTGAGGGTATGTCTAGCAGATCCTTTCTTCTAACATTCACATTGTTCACATTAGTATTCTTCATTATTCTGGTTTTTGAGACTATGCTCTTCGATATTTTATAGTTATCTATCTAATTGGTAACGGGGTGTGCGCATATTGAAATCTCTTCTCTTCTTCACTTCACGTGTTAGGCATTGTAGCCTGTTACGGTACCCATCTCTTTCTTGGACGTCCTACATTTCTTCTTCGTCTGCACTTATATTTGAAATCCTTCAAAGGTAATCTGTCTTCGTCCTTTCTTTGCATGTGCAAGTTCCAGTCATTTCTGTACTGATTTATTCTCTCAGTCAGATTGTATACAGTTAGTTCAGTTCTAACGTCTTCATTTCTTACTCTGTCAAGTTTTGTGCATCCTTTGACTCTTCGAAGAAAATTCATTTCTTGTGCTTGTATTCGGCTTTCTCGTCTTTTTGTGGTTGTCCATACTTCAGTCCCGTAGATCAAGGTTGGTACAGCGATAGTTTTGTGAAATTTAATCTGTGTCTCTTGCCTAGTTTTATTTCTTTGGTTTCTATTTATCACTCCACAAACACTATTGAATTTATATCATAAAGCCATTACTTTTGTTTTGTTTGTCGATGTTTTCATTCCATATGCCTCACAAATTTGGTATAGTTGGTATATTCCAATTTGCAACTTATCTTAACTCATCTTCGGTCTCTGCAATTAACACCAAATCGTCTGCGTATAGTAGAGCGCTGAAGATGGTATTTCTATCGAGTTAAATTCCTTCGTTGTAATTTTGTCTCCATTCTCGCATTATGTTGTGTATGTAGATATTGAAAAGTGTTGGTAATATACAGCATCCTTGTTGTACTCCTTTGTTTGTTTTTATTTCTTTCAATAGATGCGCATTTATGTCTATTGTGATTATGGTGTCAACGTATAAGCTTTTAATTGCATTTATGACGTGTCCTGGGTAACCCCTTTTTTCCAAAATGTTCCATTAGGTGTTTCTATCTATATTGCCGAAAATTTTTTCAAAATCTAAGAAACATATTTGAGTTTCTCTATTTAACTCTCGGGGTTCTTCTATCACATGTTGAAGGGTGAATATACAATCTATGTTTGATTGATTATTATGTATCTTCTGTCAACGAATAAACAAACATTATATATTTGTTTAAAATTTACTAAAATGGCAGGTGTCAACATATTTCCTCCAAAAATGTTTCAAAATTGATAAAATGGGGAGATCTTAGAACCAATTCACAATTCTTTGATGAAAATTTACTGTCAGCCATCAATACATCTTCCAGAATACGAAGACTTTGAAAGATTGTGATCCGAACCGAGATGGACTTTAGAAGCATTATTCTTTTTACCTCTTACAAAATTTAAAAAAAGAAATATGTATATGTACAGTCACTAACCATTACTATATAAATAGAATAGGTTCGTCGCCTATGCAGCCATTGAAGTCTCCAGTTTTTCCTTTTTTTATCATGAGTTGCAACAGGATGTTATGATCAACCCGTCATCGGGAATGTGCAATATCACATATAGGTGCAAGTATAGAAATTGCTTAAAGACAGTTTTTAATTTTACTATTCAACTGCTTAAACTTAAAATCTCTATGTTAAGCTCGTTTAATAAAATAGCTGGAAATATCAACAGTCTACTTAGAGACAAACCTAAAAACGTAATTTTGACCAATTGCACTATCATCCTTTTATAGTATATAGTTCGTTGCATTCCTACAATGTATGCTTAAATTAAAACAAATATAAGGAAAAAGTACATGATTAATTTTCTTGGAACAACCTTGTTCAAACTTTGTTGTTAATTACTAACATGTAAGTTAATTACAAACTGCTATGAATTCCGAAAAGGTAGTGTTATTACTTTCCCTCGCGCTATGATTGATACCCAAGTTCTTTGCATCATTAATAGCGCTTAGTGCATTACAATGTCATCAAAATTAGAGCACTGAATAAAAATCACTTTGAGGGGAACTTCTACCAAAACGATAAAATTAGCTGTTATGAGCCCAAATTAATGTACGAAAGGACAAAATAATTGTACGTCTGGCTGCAAGATACATTATTACCTATTCTTAAAATACCTATTCCGTGGAGTTTGAAGTCCTTGCCTTTCTAAAGACTATTACGGCGCTTGGCACTTCGCAGCTAGGCAATCATTATTAACAAAAAAGAACACTAGCTCTTTTCTCGAGATCATATTAATTTCAACGTTCCCACAAAAGATCATTTACTTTTTATCGAGACCGTGGAAGGCCATTTAATAAATAGCAACAATATATACTTATAATTGTCATAGATCTTGTTCTATTGATCTTTCTTGAACTACAGATGTTGACCACATAAAATTGTAATAAAATCCACTATAAGTATTTCTTGCAAACATCAAATGCTTTTTATTGGTAATAACAACTTTCAGTAATTGAATTTAAGTAGTTTGTATTTCTGTGCTTTTATCAAGCGTGAAGATGGCTACTTTCATAACAATGTATTTTTATTGTGTTTTGTTATTAAATCGCTATAGTAATTTTATGCAATATCATAAAAATCAGTTTTTTATGCAACTTGTAATAGTCTACAATTTATAAGTTAATGCTTTCTATTTCATTGGTTATCGTTTTATTACTGCTTACTGTACCTCTTGAAGTTCTTCCTGTAAATTACGATACGAAACGTATAATTAGATTACGGAGCATACGTTTCCGTGACTTTTAGAGGTGCAGGAAGTAAAATTTTCTTTTTACTTACTACTAATACAAAATGAAAATTTGTAACTACAAGGATTGGCCAACAGCTAAAAAAGACTGGTATTATTTACTACAGATTGGTAATGAACTATGATTTTAAAATTTTGCCAACTATATCGTCAATATTTCGTTATCAAATTTGATGTTTCTTATGATCGTGAATATGAATATTTTAGTTTGAGTGTCTAGTGATCATAATAATAATAATAATTATAATTATTTAACTTTATTGACAGAAAGTATAAACAACAGAAACGTAAAAAAGCAATAGCATAACCATAACAAATAAAAAAAGACCAATAAAAAAATTACTTAAAAAATAACATAAAAACTATTACTTTCTGTCAGTCAGGCGCCAGATTAATCCCGCTGAGTAACCAAAATTGTAAGGGACTCAGCAGGGTCACTCTTTCTCTGGAGCATGTCTGCCACCCAAAGTAAAAAAATACAAACCGTTATGAAAACTAACCTAAATAAAAAGAATGTGTGGTGCAAAGAGAGTAACAAAAAATGAAAAGGGACGATAGCTGAAAAGGATAGCAATCTTAGGAAGAAGAGAAACAATAGGAAGAGATAGAAATAAGAAGCAACAGTTAGCCAAAGGAAAAAGATAAGAGCTGTTGCAAACACTATCAGGATGCAATCCATGACTTAACTCTATGTCGGAACTGATGCATACACAACGATTTGAAATCCATAGGAAAAGCATTGCACATAGTGGGAACATTATATGAGAAACCCTTTCAAAAATTGCTTTATAGTACCTAGGCATTGAAATTAGGCGCTTGTGATGTAAATTCAAGTTGTGAATGTCAGTTCGAAACATCAAGCGCTGAAGTAAATAAGGAGGACACTTGAAAAGAAAAAGTCAATGAAGAACAGAAAGGGTTTCTCATATTATGTTCCCACTATGTACAATGCTATTCCTATGGATTTCAAATTGTTGTGTATGCATCAGTTCCGACATAGAGTAAAGTCATGGATTGCATCCTAGCAAGCGTGTGCAACAGCTCATATCTTTTTCCTTTGGCTAACTTTTGCTTCTTCTTTTCTTTCTCTTCCTATCCCCTCTCTTCTTTCGAAGATTCCTTTCCTTTTCAGCTGCCATACCTTCTCATTATTTGTTACTCTCTCTGCACCACACATTTTTTTAAAATTAAATTTAACCCTTTCACTGCTGTAATCGAGTATACTCGATAAAGGGAGACATACGGCCCCTGCTATAATCGAGTATACTCGAGGGTGCTTATGAATAGGGATCATATTATGCTTATTTTTCATTTCTCATGTAATTAAATAACTCATGCGCGCTTATGAATAGGGATCGTAATATGAATAGGGATCGTGTTACGCTTTCTTTTCATTTCTCATGAATTAATGTAAATAAAATAACGGCACTTATTTTTGTAGCAGCAAAAGGGTTAAATTAGTTTACATAACATTTTGTTCATTTTGGCTGGCAAGCAGGTTCCAGAGGAAGAGTGATTCTGCTAAATCGTTTACTATTTTAGTTAGTCAGCGGGATTAATCTGGCGCCTGATTGGCAGAAAGTAATAGTTTTTAAGTTATTTTTTTTAAATTGGTCTTTCTTTATTGGTTATGGTTATGTTATTTTTGTTTTTTTGTTTATCTTTCTGTCAATAAAGTTAAATTATTATTATATATTATATCAGTTAGAGCTAACGAATTTTGTGCATCCCGTAAACTCCTTCAATCTTAAATAAATTGTTTTTGCAAGGTTTCTAGAACATTTTAATGTTAACCCTAGAGATAATTGTTTTAGTGTAGAAGTAATACCTGTAATGTGATGATTTTATCATATGAATCACCATCCCACTGTTTGACTTTTCCATCTTTGCCACAGGTGAAGAAATAATGTGTTCGGGGGACAAACTGCAACCCTGTTATTGTATCATCATGGGCAAAAATGCTCTTGTGGCAATCACCAAAATCCATACCCCATATTTTCACATTTCTATCACCTGAACCTGTTGCGATTAGTGCGGAATCTGAAGATATATCCATACAAATAACTGGAAGTTTATGTCCATATAACGACAAATAGAACTGAAAATTAAAAAAAAATCAGTTTGGCACCGTTATAGTAAGGCATAGGGTGAGCGAAAACATCTTAAATGCAGTCCACAAATGCTGACGCTGTAGCTAATATCATGATCAAAGCAAAGAAAGTGGTCTTAATCTAACTTTATTTCAGCGTCTGTTGAATAGCATGTAGTTCATATACAAACGTGTGAATTATTTTTTTAATAAATTGTGAAGCGATCTTAACCTATACTTTTAGGTTGACAGTTGACAACCTACAACCAGCAACAAATAGTATGTCCAGGGTGCCAATTACAATTTTCTTGCATTTTTTTTAACACATGTTATTGCTGCCTCTGTACATTGTGAGTCATTAATAACAATTACAAAAATTTGGAAGAAACAATCTGCAGGAAACATTTTACTATGTTTTAAAATACAGTTTAGAGTGGATCACAATCAGAGGTGACACCCAATCCTTTGTTTTTCTAGCTGGCACACTCTGCATGTGACAACATTTAAGAAAAATATGTTTTTATCACCTGAGCAAAGTTAAAGGTATACACACCTTGAATGAGTCCACGAAAAATATTTTAACAGTTGAATCCATAAGTGCAACTGCTATGAGTTTGTTGTTGGGTGATATGCGGACACATAGTACACCTTCTTCGAGTTTTAAACTTCTTGTATGGAGTAGAGACAAGACTTTTGCTTTTGTCTCACTTTTTTCTTCTACTACAAGCTCAAACTGCCAAAACTTTACTGTTTTATCAGCACCACCGGTAATACAACCTCTCTGTAAAAAATACAAAAAATAAATATTAAGTGAAGTCAGTAACTAATATAGCAATAGTTCATGTAAATATAGTAATAATAATTTTATCTCATCAGTAATATTAGATGATTTGTCAACAGAGTTTAGATAATAAACAAATAAATGTGTATTTTTAGGCGACTTGTCTTGAAAGTGACATATGTCAATGCTGCAGCCTACTCTAGAAAGTTGAAAACTTCATATACCGATGCAGATATGAAATTTATCATGCACGGT
>JAUIMV010000005.1:0-18177 GCA_033557775.1 Berosus sp. SLE1611
CAAAATAAAAAGACTCGTATTTTTTCTTTTGGCTCGAATTTCGTTCAATTCTATGAAAAAAATTGTTAAAGTACGCATAAATATCAACGTAAAACTTTTGAGTCAGCATACTTGCATTCATTATTGGGTTGAATATTGTTTGCCTCACATTTAACACTTTAGAATTCCAAGATCCTCTTGCCTTCCGTAGAAGTAGATTCTTAGAATGGGATATCTATGCTCCATCCCTTTGGTTTTCCATAAGGGGATAATAGGGGGTATGTGAGAGCATCAGTGTCTGGGTGTAATGCTGAAATACTTTTGAAGGCCTCATTTCTTAAATTCACTCTTAATTCCGGAGGTCCTGGAACAGCACCATCTTCAGCAATAAATATGACACCCACTTCGTCGTCATGTGTAGGAGCATTTTATCTGCCTCGTGTTGCACTTGAGCCAGTACAATTCTGAAAGTTTAAATAAATTTCAGGAAGTCTCATTCCTACTTCTTTATAACGAATATTTATCTTTGCAAAATTTTGATCCTGCACCATTTTTGCACTTCCAATTTAAAGAAAATTGCCTTGCAATGTCTACATGACTGTCTCATTGGTCCCAAATAATGTTTATCTACATCTGCATTTTTAAGTGCCATTCTATGTGTTCTATTTTGTGGTTACCTTAAAACAACTTCTGTGCCTGAATGTGTTTGAAATGAATTATCCAAATTGTTGCTAACCCGTAGTACCTTTGGTATACTTTGACCTTGCAAATTATTTGTAATGGAGGTTATTGCAGTATGTAAAATAACAGCTACAGCTATTGGTGTTAAATTGTACATATTTATGGCGATATTATTATTATTATCATGATACTGGCAGAATATATTGTGCGACACACTGTAAACATCCTCAATTATATTGAAAGAAGCTAAACACTCCTTGCCGTTTCTTGAAGGTCATAGTGTGGCATCATAGGCGTGTGAATCGAAGATATAATACCTAATCCCATATTTATATATTGCATTTGTCTTACTATTTGCTGTTAACACAGCGCTTGTGGCATTCTGGAAAGTATTAATTAACTCCGTCTTTAAATCAACAAATATCTCATCTCCAGCCTGCTCAATATGATTGAAGCTGTTATGGTATAAACTAGAGACAAATTAAAGACCCGTATTTTTTGTTTTTGCTCAAATGTATATCAATCCTTTTTTGGTGATGGTATATCTTTATGCACCCACTGCATGATTTCTTGTTTCGTTGAAGGGTCCCAGTGATGTGCCTGCAGTTCATCTCCCACAATAAATTTTGAGTAGATATCATGGGCTCCTTTTAAAGCTTGTTATGTTTTCTTGCCTGCTTTTTGTTTTGGTGTGAGGAGTTTGGGAATCCAGCTCACTGACATTTTGCTTTTCTATAAATCTTCATTTAAAATGCTTCTTGTGTCCTTTTTATTTTCTGATTCATCAGGTCTTCTAAAGTCCCCTTCTTATTGAGTGATGGTATTTCTTTCTCCCACAATAGCAAATACTAATCAACTCTTCCCTTTCTTCATCTTCACATTTAATGCACTCAGCACAGTGCACTCCACTACTTTTCTCAAGATAGCTATTGTTGTGTCAAATTTTCTAGGCTAAAATACATCTTGTAAATATTTAATGTTTTTATCAGTTGATATTAACACTAGGTTAAAGCGACGAAACAAAATGACGTTCAGCTTGAGTTAAATCGTGTTGATGCGATAGTGTATATTTCTCATACTTTATGCATCTTAGAACAACGTAATCTGTCATAACTGGGAAAACAATTTTGTGAATAAAATCACCCTTTTTAAGAATAGATTCAATGATCGCTTTACCCTCAGGGCAAGGAAGAAGAGTGATAGTTTTTTCATATCTACTTCATTCTTGTGTTTTAATTCAAGGTCTGTAGCCCATTTTGTTTTTGCAGTACATGCAAAAATTGTTTTTGTCTTTCCTTTTTCATGGAGGGAATAAAACACCACCGAATTTTGAATATCAATGGATGAGCTATTGTCAAACGAGGACGATTTATCTGTTATTTTAGATCTTTCAAAAGATGTACATTGCACTACACTGAAAAATTTTTTTTGTGAATTTACATGTTATAACGTGTAATTTTAGGACCGCATTATAACACGTAAATTTACAAAAAAAACTGTAAATTTACATTCTTGCATTTTTGGAATGTAAATTTACAAATCTGATTTGTAAAGCTACAACCTTGTTCCGAAAACATACAATCTTGTTTTGTAAATGTACAATCTTGATCCGTAAATTTACAATCTTGTTTTGTAAATTAACAATCCTTGTTTGTAATTTTACATTGCTGTTTTTAATTTTACAAACGTGTCTCGTAAATTTACCATCTTGTTTTGTAAATTTACAATCCAGTTTTGTAAATTTTACAATCCTGTTTTGTAATTTTACAATTGTGTCTCGTAAATTTACAATCTTGTTTTGTAAATATACGATCTTGTTTGGTAAATTTACAATCTTATTTTGTAAGTTTGCAATCTTGTTTTGTAAATTTACAATCTTGTTTTGTAAATTTACAATCTTGTTTTGTAAATTTACAATCTAGTTTTGTTAATTTACAATCTAGTTTTGTAAATTTACAATCTTGTTTTGTTAATTTACATTTTTTTGTATATTTACAATCTTCTTTTGTAAATTGAAGCCTTCCCTCGAATAAGGGTCTATGTTACATATGACCATATTGAGAAAATAAACTAAAACAATTTGCTATGGGGTTTTTAATAATAAACATAACATAAATGGTAGTATCATAAGATAATATAGTAATTATATTAGTTTATGTTACCACAATTTATGTTATGTTTATTATTTAAAACCCCATAGCAAATCTTTTTTGTTTATTTTCTCAATATGGTCATATGTAACATAGACACTTATTCCAGGGAAGGCTGCAATTGACAAGTAATTACAACTAAAACATTTGACTGGGTATAAAAAACAAACACACTAATTAATTTTTATAAAATATATTAACACAAAACAAATTCAAAATTATAATTGTAGCAACAGTATAACAATTAATAATACTAAATTAAATTTTATTATTACTAATACATCATAAAATAATAAAACTTCAAAATCACAATAATTATTATAATAATAATAAAAGTAAAAATACGCCTTATCAATTGTGATTGTGACTATTTTCACAGAGAACACATATATGCAATGTTTATTGACACTTTTCCATTTATTAAAGATATATTAGCAGTATGACTGCTTCTAAACGTTAGGGGGCATTTACACATGGATGAATTTATGAATTAAACACACATAAAGAAGAATGGTTGCTTCAACTTTGCTATCATAAATGCACAAACATATGGTTCGATCATTTCAAACTTAGGATATGGTTCAACAGGAATTGGGCATAAGATCATTAGATTATTTTTTATTATTATTTGTTAAAATCAACCCTTAGAGCGCATTCACACCATCATTATTAGTCGTCAATGACCTATTTTATTAAATCACAAATCCTTGTAAATGTGAAGACGTTTTATGAATCGTTAAAAATGACTATTCATCTATGTGTGAATTCCACTGGGCTATTATCGTACTACTTATACAACTTATATGTATCCAAAAGTGTCCAAGACAGGATGACCTTGATTTGTTGGATGTGCATTTTCAGCTTTAGGGGAGAGCAACCGTTTTGGGATGTCATCCGGCCTGAAACGTCCAGCGCCCTTCCTTTCTTGATTGTGTTTCATGAAGTTCATCAATGTTATTATTTTTTTAAAATCTGAATCATCTTATTGCCTGCTTTAACCTGGTAACGGAATTATTTCAAACGAGCAAGGGATTATTTAAGGGAGCAGGGAACTGTGAAGTACCTTAATGAAATTTTATTTGTACAAAATATTCTTTTGCTATTAAAATTGAACTTGGATTGCTGTTATATAATATTTTCTTATTGTTTGCAACTGCTTCGTGACCACTTTAAATATAAAATATTTTCCAAAAGTCTAGTTGGTGATTTTTAAAATTAAAATGAGACCGATGGCAACGGGCCCATATCGTCATAGGCCTTATTTTAATTTAAAAAATCACCAACTAGACTTTTGAAAAATATTTTATATTTAAAGTGATGACGAAGTAGTTGCAAACAATAAAAAATACATAGCAGGAACTCAAGTTCAACTTTAATAGAAAAGGAACATTTTGTTCAAAAAATTTTTCACTAAGGTAATTAACACAGTTCACTACTCTCTTAAAGCTTGCACCTTTGAAATGATTCTGTTACCACATTCAAGCAGGAAATAAAGTGGTTCAGATAAAAAAAGAATATTAAAATTGATGAACTTCCTGAAACACAAGCAAGGAAAAAAGGGCGCTGGACGTTTCGGGCCGGGCGACATTCGGAAACGGTTGCTCTCCCCTTAATGTAGTCTTATTATAATTATAAATGCAGGGTTGAACAAATGTTCCAGAATTTATTTATAGATAGAACAAAAATTGTTGTTGCATTTAATGGAGTCTTTCATATATCAAGGACGTCATAAGCTGCAATTTTTTAAGCTGTATAACATTAGTTAGTTCTAAACCTTTAACTAATCTATCTGTATAAAATACTATATTTCAAAATTTAATTTTAACGTTTCTGAAGGCATGGGATCTCCGTTAAAATCTCTAACTGCAATGAAATTTACCAAAATGTCTCTTTAGCCCAGGAAAAGAAAAAACGAACAATTGCACAATTTCATTTTACAAGGAAATTTCTTTGCAGTATTTCAATGGTAATTCATGTGGTTTATGTATTTAGCCGCACTTTTACTGTTTACAGAACAAATATCACACTTGAAAAGCATATTAGAGAAAAAGAAAATATACAGCTTACCTGGGATAAATTAAAAACTTTCTTCGTGTACGAACATAAAAAAGTATAAATATCACATTGGAAAAACATAATAGAGAAAACGAAAATATACAGGATTAAATTAAAACACTAAAAGCCGTAAAGCGTCAACAGAAAGTTGAAAACATAAGCCCTGTAGAACTAAAAAAAAGCGTAAAGTTAAGTTGGTTTGTGTAATATGTATAATTTTACTACGTATATATACTGCTGCAATTAATAATAGTAAATAGAATACATACTTATATACACAACCTTAACATACAAGGGCTTTACAATTCTTCCTGCTCAGGGCACGTTTCGATACATACAAGTTTTATAAATGGAATAGTGCCCATAAACATTGTGTATATGTGTTCTCTCTGATAATAGTCACAATTACAATAGTAAATAAATGAATATGTGTTCTATATGGTAATAGTCAAAATCACAATAATAATTAAATGGCTTTGTGTCTTAGGTGATAAGTCACAAATACTATAATAATCCTAATTTAACAAATATGTGTTCTATGTAATAATAGTCATAGTAACAATGGGACCGATTCTATAACCAAAAGCGTTTAAGTTAGACACGTCACGTGATTATAATCTAGAATCCTGTTTATGATTGGATAAACATCTACTTAGCAACCACATGACGTGTTAACCGTAAACACTTTGAGTAATAGAATTGGTCCCAATTATAACAATAATAAATCTTTCATTACAAGGGATGCTATTTATGTATCGGGAAAAGCCAACACTGGCATTGCTAGACAACAACTGACACTTCCATTGTAAAATTTGACATTTTTGACAATATTGAATAAAAATTAATTCGAGTGAAATCAGTTGTAGTGACAGAAAACATCGATGCAATAGGGGAAATAATAAAATGATAATGCAAGATCGGTATGTGACATACCTGAGATTGAGGCATCCTTGGGCATTAGTATGATGAGCATACATAAGGGATCGTCCATTAATCACGTGAGGCTCGAAGGGGGAAGGGAGGGTTGCCGTTGCCAGGCAACAATTTTTTTCTTGGGAATTTATAATTTTTTTGCCCACCGCGCCCTCGAGCTAACATCTACGTTTGTTCACAAGTGGCCCGAATCTTATCTATTGTCAAGCTGTTTGGTGGTTTATGCTTCATTATTGTTGTGAAAGCTAGGATTCTCCGCTAAAACTCCCACACAGCTCATTAAATCCTAAGACCTCCTCGCAGTAAAAATAAAACCACCACAACTTGCTCGCTAAGGTCTCTGCAGAACAACAATTAAGTGTAAACCACCAAACAGCTTGAAAATAGATAAGGTTCAGGCCACTTGTGAACAAACAATTAAAAACTGGCTTAAAAAACATCACGTGATTAATGGACGACCCCTAAGGTACTGCATAAATACAATTTAAATAATGGGAACTTAAATTGATTGCAATAGCCGAATAACTTTTTGTTTAGATGTTTGTCTTGAATGTGACTTGTTGCCCTCATCAGGATGTATTTTCAAAAAATAGCGTTGCAGTGTCTCCAGGACACAACAAATATTTTTGGGATATTCCAAATTCAACACAAAATAAAGTGCTAGAGTGCACTTTAGGGCATCATCGAGTGATGGCTGTGTAATAATTTTTTCTTTTTCTAAATAAATGTTGTAGACTAGACCTGTAAAATTAAAATAACTTCAATTAATACTTTGTAAATTTGAATTGAGTTGTCATGTCACAAGGTTTGAGTAGTACGTACATACGTTTATATATATAGTTTTATTTTTATGAATATAATGTTATATGTATGTATGTATGTATCACTATACATACGCAAGAAAAAGTTTCAATCACACACAAATAGAAAATCATGGCCTTCTATTAAAAAATAAAACATTTTATCCAAATGGGCATTCATTCAGGATAATAAATAGCAGTTTTTAACTTTGAATGAAACTTTTGATTGTGTATATTTTTATTACTATGGCTTGCTTTAGAGAGTATTTACAATATTTGGTAATTGTATTTAATACCATTGCAACAGACTTGAAGTTATCAATTGGTTAAAAAATATAAGTCTACGTAAATTTTCCAAATATGCTTAAATTTTACCAATTTTAAGTAATATTTGTTGATTAGTGGATAATTTAAATAAATATCTATAAAAATTAAAAATTGAATTCTAGAACCGCTCATTTGCAAAAATTTTGAAAAAAATACTTTTTTTTAAATAGAAGGCCATGACTTGTGTGTATTTGTGTATAGTTCATTCTAAACAACTTTGCTATATAACATTTTGTTGTATTTTTGAAAACAAGGGTAGTTTACTCTTAGAGTGTTTTTTTTTTTGGCCTACCTTGTATACTGTTTGACTTGAGGACATCGTAAGTACACCTAATATGACTACTTAACATGCACCAACTTTTAGTGGTATTTTGATTTCATTAGCATGAGTAATAACAATTTTCCCATTTGTTGCAAACTTTCTGGACCACACTGTGTATATATACTCACAGACAAAAATATTGCATATTTTTTGTTTAAGTTTTTTTACACTTTGTTATCATCCTTTTAAACTTAATGTATTTTTATTGCTAAATGTCTTCTACTGTGCTATTTTAAGTATATTAATAGAGAAATAATTTACATTTTGTAAATAATCTATATTAAGTAATATAATAATAAAAGTATAAATAATCGATATAAAAAGTAAAATATGCAGTATTTTTTGTGTGTACTCCCCGATACCTGTTACGGAGTGCTACTCGCTGCGCCGCTGAAGACGACAACAGATAGAGTGTCGAAAACGTTACGGCTTCAATTCAAGTAAGTGTTGATCGACGAAAAACATATAAAATTATATATATAAAATTATATATATATATATATATACAGGGTGTTTAAGACCACCCGTACAGGCCTTATAGAGTGACAAAAAATGTTTTTTCCAATATCTGATGACACTTTTATTATCTAAATCGAGCATGCTCTATCGATTAGTCGAAAAAGCATACTCTATTTATCTATGAAAGGTGTTATCAGGTACTGAAAAAAAAAACTACTTCTGTCAGCCGGGAAGGTCTATACGCTATGACTGATATTGAAGCTCATTTAACGGACTAAATGTCAAAACTTTTTTATAAGTTTTCAAACAAAAGATGTTTATTTTTCATTGTAGAGTCAAAATCCATTGTCAAAATATGCATGTTCCATTTGAAAATATCAACTTCCGGTTTGTCTCACCCACTTCTGATCTAAACCGAAAATTAATTTTCTGACCAATCGGTAGAGCATGCTCGATTTAGATAATAAAAGTGTCATCAGATATTGGAAAAAACATTTTTGTCACTCTATAAGGCCTGTACGGGTGGTCTGAAACACTCTGTATATATATAGTGAGAACCAAAAAGTTTGAACCATATGGGATACGTTTTTATTAATAATTCTACAGAAAAGTGTTTCTTAAATAAAAAAGTTATGCTACCTCTAAAACTAAATTTGAGATAAACGGAAGCAAGTTTTCACATTCGGTTTGGCGGGAAATAACAAAAATTAAAAATTGCAATAAGAGTAAACTGATCTTATTTATACAAATATCAACTTATGATGTTATTAAAAGTTGTTTACAATGCTCATATATCCGCAAACATTTACCGAAAGATCAAAAATTGAATTTTTTATTTTTTTAAATGTTTGGTCAATGTTACTAATAATCCATTCAAAGGCACCTACAATCGTTAAAACATTAAAATTTTTGAGTTTGCTGCGCTCGATTTACAACTTACAACAAAAAAATGTTAAAATGATTGATTTTTTTGGTTTTTTTTAAGCTTTGCGATTACTACTTTTACATTTTGGTAAAACATACCTGTCTCTACTATGAAGGGGGAAACCAATTTTGGAATAAAAGCGTCTGCAGAGTTTTCCTAAAAAATAAAATTTGATTACTTTTAAGGGTTCCATAATTTATATTATTTTAAATAAAAAGAGAAGGCTTTAAAATGTAGCTAAAATGTTGTAGTATGTTCTGAATACACATAAAAAATGTTAATTGTATTGTTAAGTTAAAAACCATTAAGGCTGGGTACTGCCTACAAAAATCTAATTTTTGTTTGCTTGTAAATTTAAAAAATACTCAAGGATTTTAATTCTATTGATGGCAAGACGTTTATTTAGCTACCACAAATTCAGTTCTAGCAATTAAGTTGTATTCCGTGAAATCTACGTAGAATGAAAGTTAACGACATTTTTTTCTCTGGAACTCTAATGTTGGGTTGCTAGAAAGCGAATCAGATATTTGATTCGGGATCGTTTGTTTAACACCTTAAGCCCCATGGCGGTCATTATGCCCGCTCGAACGACAAGCTCTACAGACATTGGTGGTCATAATGACCGCCACGGCGCATAAGCTGTTAAGTAAAATCTGGTCACCAAATTTAAATTTTCTTTCAAATTAACATACTTCTTCTGGATTTATAATACCCATTGAATGCAAATCTAAGGTTGGTCCCTGGGGAAAGTTTTAGAAATTTGGCCTTGGGGCTCAACATGTTCAGGATCTAATACACATTTTGTAGTATTGAATATATGATACGAGATTAGGTGTGTCTAGATCAGATAATGTAATCCTAGATCAGTTGTGTCGAACTACATCAAATTGCATATTCACATCAAATTTTGGCTGCTTGAAACCATGATTTTAAATCAGTTATCAAAAAATTCGAGATCATGGTTTCAAGCAGGCAAAGCTTGATGTTATTCCTGCAATCCGACGTAACTGATCCAGGATTACATGTTCTGATCCAGAATCACCTGATTTTTTACCACATATTCAATACCATAGCTAAATGTGTATTAGATCCTGGATCAAATAAATAATTCCGGATCGAATATCTGATTCGCTTTCTAGCAACCCAACATAAGAATTTACGAGTTAAAACGTTTGCATAAACGTCGTGCCAGTAAAAAAACATGCTAAAATCTGAAATCCCTACACTAAGCAATTTTTAAAATTTTCTAGTAAAAGAAAATGTTTTTTCAAAATGTATCATTCAATCTAAACATAAGCTACTACCACCAATAATAATTCATTAGATTCTCACCTCAATTTTAACAAACAGGTATTCCATATTTTCTTTGAAGTACATAGCCAGTACGTTGAGTATATAAAGAACAGGATTGTCCGCAGCCGTGTTTATTGTCAAGTTCTTTTTTTCAGCAAGCAATTTAAATTTTTCTACTTTTGCTGTCATGTTTACAGAAAGCCCCTCCATTTCTGCACCAGTTAGTTTCTTAAAATGCCATAGAAGACCTTCTTTTTTTGTCAAAACTTTAAACATGCTGAAAATGTCCTTTGCACTAGGTACTTCCTTTCTATTTATAAAATGTCTTTGAGCTGCATACGTCTCTTCTAATAATTTATAGAAGTACTCATCAACTTCTGTTATATTGTTAAGAGTTTCTATTTTACTATTGGTTGTTTCATCTTCGTCATGTGGTGGGTCCCAACTAGGCGATCCGGAAACACGATGTTTATTTCTTTTTGAGACCAGAATAGTTTCCGAAGGTCTTTTATGTGGCCTATCCAAGTATGTAACTCTTTCGTATAACTTTCTAAACACCGATGAAGTCCCGTCACCCAAAACCACACCATCATCATCAACATCTTTAAACATTTTCGGGAAACTATCGACTAATTTGCGTGCAACAATTTTAGCAGCCTTTGTTCTAGGATGTGCATTAAAACACTTCATCTCTTCAACGGTGCATTGAATTATATAGTTAATCGCCTGTTTGTTCTTGACCCCCTCTTTGCACATATCTAAATATTTATCTGGAATTCGATTCAAAGGAATTTTAAAATTGGTCCACATAAGTTCCATGTTAAAATCCTTTTGTATGTCAATGTTCTCTTTGTTGTTGTGGTTAATAGATACATCATCAGTCTTCTCCTCCAACGTTTCATTTAAATCAACTGAAATCGTTGACGAACTGCTTCTTCCTGACTGCACATCAGGTGCAACCCAACTTTCATTAGTTTCTAAAAGTATAAAGGTTTCGTTTTTTAAAGCCAAAAGCACCTCGTCTTCTTCTATTGGAGTGCCGTCTGCTTCTAGAACTAGATGTTCTCCATTGATTTCAAATTTTTCTGACGCTGAAACAGAGTAATTTATGTGTAAAATTGTGTATCATGGTAGCATTAGTAACTTCTACAGCAGTTTTTATTATATTTAAAACACTGTTCATAGGGAATTTGCTTTTGACTGGTGTGCAAAGTTTGTGAAGATTTTATTTTCCTTACTTTAGATTAAAGTGTCGATTAAAAACGAGTGTCTATATAGCGAACACGCAAAGTTGGTAATGCATATTTCTCTTTATAGAAGTACTCTACATTTAGAAACAGGAAAAACAGCACCAAAGTTGATCACTATGCCCTTTTTTTATTAAAACGCTGGAAGTGAGATCAACAAGTAGTTTTTTTTACTGCCGAACGATTGTCAGGAATTCATGTCCTAATCTCTGCTGAGTATGGTGAACACAGTATTGAGATGAGCTAGGTGTCTAGCATACAGGGTGTAACATAAATATACCACCTAACTTCGCCCAGTGGTATATACCGGCGAGAACATGAAAATCAGGCCGGAAAATTCCAAGAAAACTCATAATTCCAATAGTACTTATCGTTGGAGTTTTAGATTTAAGTATGTTACTTCTATTCACACGAGGTTTATATAGATGTAGTTTTTATGTTCCAAATCCTTACCGTCCTGAGAAAAAATATGTCGTAAATTTTTATTCTGTCACTTGTTTTGAAAACGAGTTGATTGCTCGAATTGGTTTTTATGGTAACTTATTCGATTCACAGTGGGACGTGCGGCCAGCTTTTTCACATTGAAATTCCCTAAAATAAGCACATTTCGGCTAAGCTTTTATATTTTCCAATACTCCAAAACGCGTATTTTATGGAATTTCAATATAAAAAACTGGCCACACGTCCCACTGTACATCGAATAAGTAACCATTAAAACCAATTTGAGCAATCAGCTCGTTTTCAAAATGAGTATGACATAATGAAAATTTACGACATATTTTTTTCGGTAAGGATTTAGAACATAAACATACATCTATATAAATGTCGTGTGAATAGAAGTAACATTCTAAAATCTCAAACTCCTACGATAAGTACTTTTGAAATTATGAAGTTAACAAAAAATGCTATTTTTCACGTGATGCCACCCTTAACTGTGGTTTAGAGCCCGAACAGAATCAATCACACTTACCTTTCAGAATTAAGTTGGTGTAGACGTCGTCTTCATTGATAACAATGAACGCTTTCTTCGTTCTCTTTTGCGTCCAAACTTTAAATATTGGCATTCTAGAGAAAACAGAAATGAAGAGTAAACGAGATTAATTACTATCATTAGAACTGTTTTGGATAAAAGTTACAAACTAGGACATCTTTTATGAACCTTTTGTAGGAAAACTTTCTGTCTAGAATACAGACCTATTGTGATGTGCGTCTATTAAAACGCTTAGTAAAATAGATTTTACCCCTTAGAAATCAATTTTAGCCATATAGTATTTTCTACAAAAAATGTTTTAAATTAAGCAAGGATTAAGAATAAGTAATACAAGTCCTATTAAAAAACAAAGTTAACCTTAATGTGGCCTTGTCTTTGAAACGCAGGTGAAAGTCAAGTTCTCCAAAAGATGTCTCCCTTTGAACCTTGCAACTTTTACTCGAAACATTGTTTTCTAAAATTCATATTTTTATAACTACGTTTGTCTCCGTCAGGGTTCGAACCTAGGACATTTTGAACTCTAGCCAATCGTGCTAACAAATTATAACACAGAGCTCTTACTAGACTCGAAATCAGAAAGTCTATAATAGTTACTGTCTTGTTCTCGGCCAGTATGGCGGACCCGAACAAGTTAACTGATTACGAAGTTATTCTTGTCACTTGTTCGAGACTGCCATACTGACCGATAACAAGGCAGTAACTCAAACTTTCTGGATTTGAGTCTAGTATTAGTGCTCCGTGGTTTAATTGGTTAGCACGTTTGGATAGAGATCAAAAGATCCTAGTTTCGAATCCTGATGGAAACAAACTTTCTCGTAAAAAGAAAAAACATACAAAATTATATATTTTACAACTAAATGAATGACAATACATTGTGTTAATATGCTTTTAAAAATATTATCTTTGAATTATTAGAATAATTAAAATAAGTCTCTCGGTGCCGACTTAAATGAGTATACACTGTTAATTGTACCTGTACTATCATCAGTAAGTTCCAGTAAAGTTTCTGGAGTTAGCAAGTTTTCAAATTTTATAAATATATAGCTTTCACTAGTAGCATGCTCGAAGTATAGGTCAGTATCAGTATTACAAACGATATCAATGCTTTTACCAACAAAGCAGATATTTTGGTTCTCTTGTGTAACGACCACTTTCAATATTTGACAAATCTGAAATAATTCAGGATTAATCTGGTTATAGCACACACACATACCGTTTTCGTAAGTAATTCCTCTGAAAACCAAACTGTCGACTACATAGTATGTTTGATTGGCCATATTTTCTGTTATTATATCTTCTACTACTGGAAGTTGATCTTTATCATATCTTTTATTTTTTGAGACTATATCGTCACTATAGACCAAATTTTCACTTGAATTAAGAGCTTGTAATAATTGATGCTTTTCAGAAAGTGAAAACAAAACATTTTTAAAATTATTAGAATGGCGAACAACTTTTTTAAAATACTGGTGTTTTGATTCAAACCTCATCGTCCATAAATAACGTAATGGCCCAAAACATCTTATTTCATATGGATAGTGTGTGAGGTAATGGTGCTTTGGTCTTAAAGGGACACTTGGGAATAATTGCTGTCGGTCCTTAATATACTCATGAATATAACTTCTTAAAAGTGCTAATTGATTTGCTGTGATTGTAAATGCCAACAGAAGCAGGCAAATTTTTCTTAGTTTTAAAATTAACTTAAAATTGTTGGTATCCAATAACATGTAATTATTTTTTAAAGCAAATGGCAGCAACAGTAAAAGCCACATATTTTGAGATGCATTTCCTACTATTTTTTTATCAGAGTTTTTTAGAGTTGGCAAAGATATTTTACTAAAGCCTTTAAATTTTAAATTTTTCAATGCTTCATTTATGTCCACGAAAGAAACTAGTTTTTGAGAAACACAATTTTTCAAAATTAAAAATAAATCATATTGTACAATGCCTTCGAAAACATCATGAGCTATGCAAGATGGTAAGCCTGGATTACATACGTGAAAGTATCTTAAATTATTAAATTCTGAATTTAGTTTCACACCTCTATGTTGTGAACTCTGCATTTTCGCAATACATAAATCAGATTCGTAGGAGTGTGTAGTTCGAAACTCAGTATTATTTTGAGGGTAAACTATACCATTAATGTAACAAAATCTACAATAGTGCCCAGAAACTTGGAAATTTTCAGTAAAACCTCCTAACTCATGGCTTCCTAAATTGTCACCTGCAATTCCAACTACAGTACCTTTTAAGTTTACAGCATTCATATCGATGGTAACAGTTACACCTTCAACTTCAAGCTTTTTAATGTCATTAACAATTACTTCAAAAATTTTCGAATGTCCCAACCTCCTTAAATCCTTCTCATAACACAACCCTAGTAATTGGATTTGATCAACTTTTGATCTATGCCACGGAGGTATATTGCACAGTACAAAATAAATTCCAACTATTTTATGTTTCTTTTTAAAAGACCCAAGAGGATTGCATACCTCAAACGCATCTTGGAAAATAAATATTTGAAGTGCTGTTGGGTTGTTTTGAAAAAAATCATTATTCAGGAAAACCGAACCATCTGAAATGTCCCCAAGGTAATCATGTTTTGGTTTTGCAGCTAAATAATGCTGACAAAAATTTTTATTTTTAAATAAAATTTGAATTGTTTCATCAATTGGAATATAGTAAAATCTTGCATTGTCATCTAATTTAATTTCCTTTGGACGCACGTATTCCAAGTACTTTTTATAATATTTATCTCTTATAAATATACTTCTGAAATTGCCTTCTTTGGGGTGGTATAACATTTTTAATATATTAAGTTTTTTTATAAGTTCAGAACTACATTGGTCTTTAAGGGAATTAATTAGTAAAGTTTCATTTAGATTAGCAATGTCAGACATACTATTAAGTATTGTCTGTAACGCTTTACGTGAAACGAAATGTTTAGTTTCCAAATTTAAAAGCATGTTGCTTACAATTTTCACTATTGAGTCATCAGGATAAACTGTTTCACCTAATACATCCTCTCCATCTTTTAGTTCATGAATAGTCTCTAAGTCGGTTATATAATTTACATGTTTAGATTTAACTTTAATACGACTATAGTTTTCGCAAGGAATTTTATCAGTATCAAAATGTTTCCTTTCTATATGTTTTCTTAAAGTGTCTGCACGTTTAAATAAAATTTTTAATTTGCATTTATTCGAAAAAGGACACCTTACTTGTAAACCGCTTCTAAGATGGCGATAAACATGTTTACAAATTTCCGTTTTTTCTTTCGAAACAAACGAACAGTTAACCTGTGGACATGGGATCTCCGACTTAAATCTATGACTGCAATGAAGTTTACCAAAATGGCTCTTTAGCTCGAGAAAAGAAAAAAACGACCGATTACAGAATTTCATTTTACAAGTAAATTTCTTTGCAGTATTTCGATGGTAATTCATGTGGTTTATGTATTTAGCCGCACTTTTACTGTTTACAGAACAAATATCACACTTGAAAAGCATATTAGAGAAAAAGAAAATATACAGCTTACCTGGGATAAATTAAAAACTTTCTTCGTGCACGAACACTTATAAACTGTCTAAACCGCTAAACAAAGACTTTTGCTGCAGACAAATCTTGCGAGAAGTACATGAAACCAGGGGAATTTCCTGCATAAACCATATGTTGCCTACATTCTAACGGCTCTTGACCAGTTAACCAATGCGCACTTCGCTGCTGTCGGTGCGCCGGAAACAAACGAATACAAGTACAAACGATTGCAAACGACTACGAAAAGAACGTAATTCACAATTATTTTGCGATTTCACGATATATTTGTAATTTTGTATGCATGATTTAGTAAATATTCAAATTCTATGTAAAACGTTTTGTGAATTAACAATTATTGTGTGATTTCACACAGTTTATGTAATTTCACGGTGTTTTTGTAATTTTATTTACATAATTTTGGAATTTTACAAACTTTATGTAAAAATTTACGTAATTCATGGAAAATTCCAAATTTTTTGTGAAATTACATGGAGTAGCAGGTAAAAATTTACAAAATTACATGTAATTTCACATGCATTTTTTCTGTGTGCTAAACAAAGAGCTTTGCTGCAACAAGTACATGAAACCGGGACTCTCCCTGCATGAAACCAGATGTTTTCCTCTGTATCTTAACGGATCTTGACCAGTTGCGCAGTTCCCTGCTGCCAGCACGCAGCGGAAACAAACGAGTAGAAGTCGTCCTTTAAACGAGTATTTACAAAAAGAACGTAAATTCACAATTATTTTGCGATTTCACGATATATTTGTAAATTTGTATACATGATTTAGTAAACTTTCAAATTTTAGGTAAAATGTTTTGTGAATTACCAATTATTGTGTGATTTCACACAGTTTATGTAATTTTACGGTATTTTTTGTAATTTTATTTACATCATTTTGGAATTTTACAAACTTTATGTAAAAATTTACGTAATTTATGGAAAATTCCAAATTTTCTGTGAAATTACATGGAGTAGCATGTAAAAATTTACAAAATTACATGTAATTTCACATGCATTTTTACATTGCATGTGGCTTTTGTATCTAACGAATCTAAGACCAGTTGGCGCATGCGCGTTTCGCTGCTTCCTGCGGAAACAAACAAGTATTTACAGAAAAAACGAAAATTCACAATTATTCTGCGATTTCACGTTATGTTTGTAAATTTGTTTACATAATTTAGAAACTTTACAAATTTTATGTAAAAATTTTTGTGAATTTACAATTATTTTGTGATTTCACACAGATGATGTAATTTCACGGTATTTTTGTAATTTTGTTTACATTATTTTGGAATTTTTCAATTTTTTTGTAAAAATTTACATAATTTAAGGAAAATTCCAAATTTCTGTGACATTACATGTAGTAACAGGTAAAAATTTACAAAATTTCATGTAATTTCACAAAGATTTTTTTCAGTGTATACTCTCCAATTCAAACTCACACATCAACCACCTCGCACCAATGAACTTTGTTTGCAGCTTGGTAAATAAAATAATTACATCGTTGGTGATGTAGGTATGTATTTGCTGTAAACCTGCAAAATAACTATCGCTATTTCACCATTTTCCTTGCAAGCTGTGTAAACGAATTTGTGCCTAGGTGCGACATGGTTGATACAAGGGTCTTCAATTTGCCGGTAGTATAGCTATCGCGCAGACAACCTTATCGAGTTGGTGATATCGGACAATAAATGAAGTGGCGACATTGCAGATTTCGAAGTAGTGCCGAGAAGACAAAAAATAGCGTTTTAATTGCTTATGAAATGTAATTGTATAACAGCAATATCCGATAGCAAGTCGGACGCGACATTACAGCGTTAAGGTGTTGCCCTTTGATTTTCTCTTTCACTTTGTTCCATTGACAATTTAGGGAAATAGATCAGAACCGTTTTAATTTTAGCGAGTTTACTATTTAACTCAGACATACAATTAGTTCACCAAATTACTGTAATCAGTTCAAATCATCATCTACTTATAAAAAGAAATTAGTTGCCTCTAGTCTTTGTAATAAAAAAATAAGAAACATTTTGTTGAAATTTTAATTTCTTTTTTCATTAACAAAGACTAATATTAAGTAAAACTCACCATCGCTTTTGATTGCGATTGTAGAGAATTAAATACCCATTAATTTACTATACTACTATATGTATGACTGCTACAATTAAAAGCGTTAAGATTTATTTCCCTATATCGACAACGGGACAGAAAGAGAGAGAAAATCAAGGAGCTGTACCCTCTAAACTGTGAACTACATAATGCTGATAACTGTGAAGTTTTAAACAATTAAATTGTTAGTACCATCGTCTACTATCTGCTTAAGGGCACGTTTATCGGCGCATACAATACTACATGTCGCTGAGCGTCTGAAATACGGAGTAATCAAAACTACTTTCTAATACATTTTACCCCTTCTGCCCTTCCCACTTGGCGATAAACAAACCGGTTCCTACTCACTTTGGCCGGCTAGTTTTAGCAT
>JAUIMV010000060.1:0-11274 GCA_033557775.1 Berosus sp. SLE1611
TTTGCGATCACATTTTTCGTTAGCCGAAAGCGTGTTTAGAGGGGTACAGCATCTGGACCTGGCTAACAAATACATTCCTCGTTTGAATGTGTTTGTGTGAAACGATGACAAAAGTTATGCAAACTTACACACGATGGCGCTCCCGTACAAATACGATTTTAATTATTACATTATCTTTCAAATAAGAGAAATACTTGATAAATACTGAAAAAATATGGAAACAAAAATGATACTTTTGAATTAAAAACATTACCAAATTTTTTTTGAATTACGAAATTTCGATTTTTATTCAAAGAAGAACAAAATAAAAATTCGAATTATACCCCTTTTAGCACATTTTCCTTAACACTTATGGAATAATTGATAGAAAAATTGAAGATGTGAAAAACAAACATAGTAGCTAAAATACTTAGCTTAATTTGTGCGTTTACAGCCTCAAGATTGCTGCAATATTAATGGAAATATTTTATGATTATTAGCAGTCCAAAAGCAGCTTTACTCGAGTACACATGTACGCTCTTAAGCAAAGATTTAAAAAAATATCAAAATTTATAGTGACTATCAAACATTTTAATAAAAGTAAAATACAGAACACTTAACCGAACAGTTAATGATTAAATAAATTTAAGAAAAGAGGGAAAAAACATAAATACAAGCGGTAGTTGAATTATAAAAAAAACAATAAGAGGATAAATTATTTTGGCGTCAATTTATGAGGAAATAATTTGGTATTATATTTCTCGTTAATGAGGTAATTTCGAAACAAGGTGATTAGCAGTGCTTCTTACATTGTTTCTAAATGATCTAGCTGTTCTCTTCCTATTTCAATACTTTATAATAATATCAGTTTACTTGACTTAAGTATCCATAATCATGTTTTCCTAAAGTAGTAAAATGCATTAAGTGCGAAACAAACCCGGCAACAAACGTGAAGGTATGCAGTTCACTAGTACCGTTGTTCATATCTCAATAGCACAGACAGCTTATGGGGTTTTCTGGATATACATTTCAAAGTTAATAATTATTTTTACTGCTTTAGCTGCAGGTGCTATAATTATTAAAGTAAGTGATTAATGTCGTTTATTAAAGAAACACTTTTATTGCAGTTATTTTGCTCCGAGACAAGTAGAGTAGAAACGGTAGTTTTTATAGTTTTCTTGTAAAGGTTTGTCTTCTCAATGCATATGCTTGGAAACTTAAGAGGGCACAGCCCTTTGATATTCTCTTTCATTCTGTTCCATTGACAACATAGGGAAATACATCAGAACCGTATAAATTTCCGCGGGTTTACTATTAAACTCAGACATACAATTCGTCCACCAAATTACAATTCAAATCAACATCTACAACACTTAAAAAGTAGTTGAATCTAGTCTTTGAAATAACAAATATGATGACATTTTGTTGAAATTTTAACTTCTTTTTTCATTGTTAAACACTTCCATTAAGTAAGATTAAACGTTAATTTTTATTGCATTTGTAGAGAATTAAATGCCTTTTAATTTGGTGTACTATATGTATGTATGGATTTAGTAAAAAGACTGCTACAATTAAAACCGTTCAGATCTAATTCTATATATCAACAATGGAAAAGAAATAGAGGGAAAATCTAGGAGCTGTACCCTCTTAAAAGCTCCATGTATAATTCAAGGCCTTCTTTTAAAAAGGAGCGAACTAATTCTTCTGCTGGCTCTCACAGAAAAACCAATGGCGAGACACGTGCAGGTACCTTAACTTTAGAGTTAGCCTCTAAGTACAGATGCACCATTTGTCCTCTTACAAACGTTGAATCTCTACATGCCTGCTCGATACAAACGGAAAGAAGATATACAAACATTGAAATAAATATTTGAACACCGCGCTTAGACATACTTAAGGTACGTTTACGAATTTTTGAATGGAAGCATTTTCTTACCGCCATATTTTATTCAATTTTTTTATTTTTTTATTTTGCACTTCTACCACTAGAGTCTTGAAAAAAGATATTCCGATGAGCCAACGCATTATATGAGAAGCTATAGAAAATAAGGAAAATCCAAACACAAGAAACGATATCATTTTTATAAATATTTTTGTTTTTGTCGAAGAGTACTGTCACATCTCTTAAAATGCTAAAATGGTCGTGATATTACTACAAAAATTATTATTTTGTGGTTATAAGTTGTCGTTTGTATTAAAATTTACAAAGTTTGACTGAAGAGTTTTAAGGTCACAGCTAATTGCTTTTAAAAAGGAAGGTATCTGCACACTGAGTATTTTTGGTAGCGTATTTTTCCTAGCCGTTTGGTATTAGCTTCATCAGATAAAAGGGTCGCCACACGACCCGACAGTTGGCTCAACTTGGTCGGGTTGGATGTAAAATTGGGTCGTGTGGAGGCTTGTCGGCTGATAAATTCTTGTCGGGCACCCGATTCTGTTGGCCCAACGAAATCGTGCCGTGTGGAGTGATTTCATCTGATTTCGGTGCTACCAACTTCTAAAACATTTAACATTTTCGAGTACAATGATGCCAACTGCCATGATTTATTTATTTGCAGGATGATGTATTCTATAAAAATTAATGTATTTACATGTTTTTTCGTTTTTAATTTGTTTTACTATTAAAACTAGAGCACTTTTACACCTCTGAAATATAGACGAACTTGTTTGTTCTGTTGGCATATCAGAAATATGTTGTTTTGTAACGCTACCCAGCATATTCGATAGCATTTATTTGGAACTCTCAGAAGCAAGTCGGATCGTGTGGCGAGGACATCTGATATTACACCATCCCAGTGGGGCCAACCAAGTCAGGTCATGTGGCGACCCCTTAACGCTGGGGTGTCTGGCTGCTTACAAATGGCTGTAAAAAGTAGAAGATTGCATGTTGAATATGTATGAAAGTTTTAACACATTGGTGCTTCTGGCATGGATCAATTCCAGATGGGACCAACCTCCCACCAGGCATCAAAAGAAAGGCTTCAGAATGTATAGAAACTTTAATGGAAATTGAAGGAATTGAGGAAACTCCACCCCCTCAACCAGTTCAAGAGCATAATCCAAAACCACCAATCTCACCTCTTCTTACAAGCCTCTTACAGTCACCTTCACAAAACATAGTTACTTCTTCAATATTACACTCTGCTATCACAAACCAAAGGTCAACCAACTCCATAAGTAATCCAACTATTACAAGTCTGCTAAATACACAAACAAATGTAACAGTATCTCCTGGACTACAACAGTTAGTAAGTTCTGCAATTGGCCAGCAACCTTCTGACCATGAAGCTACTGCCACGCATATTCTACAAAGTGCAGCAGATATTCTTGATGACGCTACTGACCCATTGCCAAATCTTAAAGTTGAAGATATTGAAAGTACAATTTTATCATCTGACGATCCTCTCCCAGAAATTAAAAATGAAGAAGTGGAAGTTATAATATCAGATTTAATAGAAAATGCTGATATTGTAACTGATCCAGAACAACATTTGCATTTAGATGATAACGATGATATAATAAGCAATCTTGAAAATGAATTGGATGAACTTGCAAACCAAGAAGAAAAACTGAAAGAAGAGCAAGCACGGGCTGAGCAAGCAAGAATAGAAGCAATTGCATTAGCAGAGCAAGAAAGAGTGGAATTAGAGCACCAGGAATATATCAGAAAAGAACAACTTCGACAAGAACAGTTGAGACAGGATCAGTTGCAACGAGAAAGAGAAGAACAGTTGAAAATGGAGCAAGCTAAACGTGAGGAAGCAAAATTGGAGCAGAAGAAAGCTGAACAACAATTACTAGAAAAACAAGAACCTAAAGCAGATCCATTTGAGTTTGCCGAAGAAGATCCATTGATTTTTCAATCTAAGCCATCATTATTAAAATCTCATGACACATTTAAAGAACAGATTACTACACGCCAAGAAGTTGTTGAGCAGAAGAATGAAGTACCTGTTTTAGATGAGAAGGATATTAAAAAGGAACTGATGGATGAAAATAAAAAGGATAATTTAGTACCTGGCTCTGTTGAAATTGTTGAAGTAGTTGTATTGGAAGATGAAGAACTGGATAAAGAGCTAAACAAGTCACAAATACAAAACATTGTACATTCAAGTGAAACAGAAAACCAAGAAGCAGAGCAGTACAATAAAAATAACGTACAAAAGGAAGAAATTATCATGGGAGAAATTAAAGAAGAACAGCCAGAAGATAATAGTGCTGATGATGAAGGAGATTCTGTGGAGTTGGAAATGAAAAATATTCATGAGAAAAAGGAGAACGCTGGGCGAGAAGTAAAGGATGGCTCTCAAAGGCATACATTTACTCCAGAATATGGGGATGATATTTTTGATGACATTAATATTGAAGTTACTAAAATGGATAAAGTAGGAAAAATAAAAAGGGATTATTCTCGAAAGAGTAAAAAAGATATTGAAATGCTTTTATCAGACCAAGCTGATAATGCTGAAATCGAAGAAATTACAGATACCTTATCAGAAAGAAACTTTCAGGAAAAAAAGCAGGATATAAAATCAAAAATTAAAACTGAAGGTGATCGTTCGAATAGTCCATGGACTGAAGAAGAAGAGTCAATGGGTGCAAAAACCAGAAGGCGTTATTCAACACCAGCAACTCCAGTCGACTCAATACCAAATTCACCAGCGTCAAGTATTATGACTGAAGATGATAGAGATTACCGTAACTGGAAAAAATCAGTATTATTAGTTTTTAGCAGGCTTGCAACACACAAGTACGCTTCTTTATTCTTAAAACCTATTACAAATGACCAAGCTCCTGGATACCATAGTATAGTATATAGACCAATGGATTTGCAAACGATCAGAAAGAATGTTGAAAGTGGAGTTATAAGAACAACAGCAGAATTTCAGAGAGATGTGCTACTAATGTTCAATAACGCTATTATGTACAATAAAACAAATGATCATGTGTATAACATGGCCAGCCAAATGCAACAAGAAAGTATACAGCAAATTCAGATATTGTTGCAGGCACGCGGTGATATTCCTGTAAGAAGAGAAACAAGAACAAGTGAGCCAGGAGGTAAACGCAAAAGGGGACCTGAGGAAAATACAAGAAATAAGAAGAGGAAAGAAGATTAACATTATATTTCCCTTTACAATTTTTTTCACAGGTACCTTTAAGGTCATTTTAAGGATAAGGATGGCTAAGATACTGATTTTTTTCTTTTTGAATAGGCAAACTGTTTAGTAAATAAACATTATTTACATCTTGAGTTTTTCATTCAAATATGATGTCATGGCTTTACATGAGAAATACAGAAACAGACAAAAATTTTACTTTTCATAAGAAATTAAAAATGTAAGCAACAAAACTATTTTTTTCAGTTATCTAAACAGACTTTTTTCATTGATTAAAGTTACCTTCAGATTACAGAAACCAAATAATTGCTAACTGTTATTCTTTAAGAGTCATTGATACTTGATTATATTGGAATTGCTAGCAATTTAATGAGTGTTGGGCGTTTGTTATCTGGTAAATTGAAACTTAAGTTAATAAGAAACATTTTAAATTGGCACAACAATAGCCATGCAGACCAAATTCAGTAATTGTTTCTTATTGAAATGAAACTGTTTTTCATAAAAGTTGTTCTATTTTTTAAGGGCGATAGCACTAAGCATTTCTTTTTTAAATAAAATTTATAATGTTCTAAATATGGTACAATATTCAATTTATTGTTAACCATTTAACAAAAGAAATTCTAAGTGCTAGTGCCCTTAAAAAGTAGAATAAATTTTATGAAAAAACATTTTTATTTGAATAACAACCAAATACGGAATTTGGTCTACAGGGTTGTTCAAAAAGTTTTAAATGTTGGCCTTATTGTTGCTCCAATCAAAAAATCTTATTAACCTTAGTTTCAATTTATCAGATAAAGAACGCCCAACGCTGATCTTTTAAATTAAATTACCAATAAGTTAGGTATGCACATACTGTGATTCCTATATATTTATTTATGATCATAAAATTTATTATAATCAAAATTTGATTATCTGTTTTTACAACCTTTTTAATATAAATTAAGTATTTTCTATCGTTCTCATGTTAATACTAACGTTATTAAATAAGAGACCATAATAAAATTCATATTTGTGAATACTAATTTTTTTACTTAATAACGTATTATGTAAATATGTAAAATTTCTACTAAATAAAAGATTCTTGTAAATGTATTTAACCTTTGTATTTCTTATAACACTTCCAGTTAAGTTACTCAAAATATCTTCAGTTTTTCAAAAGTTATCACACTGAATCTTTTTCTTTTTGAAAAAGAAGTTAAAAATATAGGTCTACATATAAATAAACTTTTTAGTAAATATTTTTAGGCACAATGTAGCTAAATTGGAGATTTTTGATATTTACTGTCTTACTGTTTTGTCCAATCTTTTAAAATTAACAATGCCTACCAAACATGTAAAATATTACTCAACAGATAGCTATAGCCACACAGTCTTAGTGTTTTATAATCACGTACTCAGTTTGGGGTAGAACCTAGAATTTTAAAAATATTTATCTCTCGGCTCAATGCAAAAGTTTGAAATAAATTAGTGATATAAATCTGCATCAATTTATAAGAGATATACGTAGCACAACCAGAAAGTAAGTTTCCCTATTTTTTTTTTCTTTTAAAGTAAAAGTATTTGTCCCGGAAAATTGCGTAGGCGTAACAGATCCATGATGTAGCAACGGTATGCCAGCTAGACAGGTCCTGACTGGTGCCAGTGAAATTGCAGCAGTGGTCCACAATGGCGGCTCTTATTCTTTCTCCTGCTGATTGTGAGGTTCGATCAGTGATAAAGTTCCCCAAGTAGATGGTGCTGCGCTGGTGTAGGCAATTTTCCGAAGGTCGTCAAAATGTCCATGATGAAGAACGCAGTGGGCAATCATCCCTCATCAATGATGACCTTGTGGAGCTGGTGCGGCAGCGCATCATGGAGAACTGTCATTTCACAATTACAGAGCTCAGCAGTCACTTTCCACAGATATCGTGATCTTTGTTACATGACATTGTCAGACGACTGTCACATGCTGGTTCCATTCACAGGTGGCAGACTTCTATGACACAGGAATAAAGAAGTTAAATCCACGATATCATAAGTGTCTCAATTCTGGTGGTGACTATGTTGAAAAATAGCTGAAACATTGCTATACCTGTTGCCAATAAAGTTTTTGATCTATGTTTTCCTTTAAAAAAAAATAAAATAAATAGGGAATCTTATTATATTGGCGCGCCTCGTATAAAGATAACATAGAGCGGAAACTCACTCGCAGTCTCTTTTAGGGTCAGTTATCTCTTGACATACCGTTTTTCATATTCATCATGGAAAAATAATTAAAAATATACGTTACTATTAAATATGACAGGTACTTACGCTTTGATAAATGCGCATGTCCAAAGCCACTCTAACATAAGTTTTCTACCATACAAGACTGGTTCAAATTCTCTATATGACAAAGATAAGTATAAGATAAAGCAGTAACTCTTTTCCAGATTCTGACCCATTTCCAAACTTAAACATACATTTGTTATACCACGGAGCAACTATAAACCCAATACCCAACATCCCATCTTTTTTAGTTTTTAAATTGTATGGGATAAGGTTAGTTATAATCATCTTAATCTTTAATCGAAAAAAAAGCTTATGAGCGTCTATATACAATGCTGTAAAAAATGGGTACTGATTTACTAATTGAATGAGTACAAGATTAATGCGTTTTCAACATGCTTTAGAATACCCCAAATATCAGTTTAGCTTGTACACAGGCACGCGTCATTACTCAATCGTCGGCTTGCTTTGTGAAGTGCGGAAAATATAAATCTTACATTTGTTGTGATATGATAGGCTATGTAGTGGAACTATTCAGTGAGACTGGTATTACTTAATTGTTGATGCCCATGAACATAAATATCCGTGAACTAACAGAAATGAAAACACTGACTCTCTTCACACTCAAAACTAATCCCGCAGATTTCAGTGCAGCTGCCATGTAACTAAAGGTGGGTACAAACGCTACTGCAAGCTTGATAAGCATGCATGATCAATCTTTTTGTACAAGCATGCAGAATTTCCCTTTGTAACCACACGATACAAGTATGCTTGAACAAACGCCAGTTTGCGCTTAAACTATGTCGGACTGGAACGACAATGCGCTTGCTACCGTTGCTTTTTGCCTTATGCACAAGAGGAAAATGCGAAAGAAGAAACGCTATATGTGGTGTAAAGAGTGGTTAATGAAAAGAAAAACTTATTCCCATATTAATTTACCAAATCAACTGAAGATATATCCACGAGATTGGCATAATTATTTCAGAATGAACAAAGAAACTTACATGAATCTTTTGTCACTCATAACACCCTTATCAGCGTTTTTATTGATTAATTTGCATTTACTTAAAAGTATCGTACGCTGCGTCCTTTTTTTGCCTATCATGATAATCGGGTGATTTGATTCTCCAAAGACATGACAGATTTCGATATAAACGAATAAAATCTTCTAATAATTATAGAGTACAGTACATTAGAGTACAGTTACGTGATACCCAGTTTGTTAACAACGTAGTGTTTCTGGTCCGTCTTTTACTGCTAAAATATCAGTGTTACTGAGCTCCCTGTGTTACAAAACAATAGATTCCTATATTTAAGACACCGAGCTTCCTGAAAACAGCTGGTTCTCCAAGGTACGACTTCAAATAACTCTTTTAATTAAGAAGTAACAAAAAACATAACCTCCACTAGTGAGTTTCCCGCTAAGTTGAAGTATCAACAACTAGTCCAAGTTAGACAACCAGAACTACCTAGACGTATCCTGTTGCATACGCTAAGTTGTGAGTTGCGGTTGAAGATAAATGATGATAAATATTGAAATAAAAGTGGCCCTATATTCGTAAATTTTTAAATACTGATGTATATAAGTGATCTGTAAAGTGCTGCAATAGTTGTTAATTGCAAGACTGTTGTTTCTGAGTGGTAAATAGGTTTTCGCGCGAAATAATTTTAACAAAAACACAGTAAAAACGGACTTGCTTATCTACCGTCGCATAGTACCGGGTACTGGTTTCTCGTGTGTGAGTTGTGAGGCCCGGGACTACGGTTTTTAATTTAAAAACTAATAGTTGTTTGTAAACATGAAAAGAGCGATTGTGACAAGAAACAGAATTAAATCTGCAACATCAGTTGCTGATGTCGCTAATGAAAAGTCATCCGTATTAGTGGAACACGTGATAAGTAAAGATAGGCGTAATAGCATTGTTGGAATCGTTAGAGAGCAGACAAGTAACGAGGAAACTGATGTAATCTCGGATTTGCGCAACAAGTTAGCCGAACGAGATTTCGAAGTACAAGCTTTAAAAGAAAATGTGTGCCAGCTTAAGAAACTACTGGAGGAAAATATTCACTACAAACTACTAGTGGATAATCTGAAAAGTGAAATAGCCGTGTTAAAACAACAGCTGGAAACCCAAAAAACAACCACCACGGATATAAGTACTCAAACAGAGTGTATGAAAATAAGTGATAAATCCTGTCAAACTGAATTTTCTGCTCCGAAGAACTCTTTGCATATAGATGCTTCAAAAGGATGTTTCACTAAGGAAAAGAATAAAATATTAATACTGGCGGACTCGCATGGCAGAGATCTGTTCAAATATAGAACACTATTCGAGAATTATGAAACCCAGGTAATTTTTAAACCGAATGGTGGAATCAGTGAAGTGTGTGAGGACATAGCGCAACTTGTCAAGCACTTCGGACCAGAGGATTTCGTGTACATACAGGCTGGTACCAATGATAGGTACAAACGCTTTCCCTATCGTATGATACACAGAGTAATCCAAAGTTGCGCTAATACAAATGTCATTATAGGATCTGTACCATTTAGATACGATCTTCCACATCTAAACGAAGACATTTTTTCGGTTAACCAGCGACTTTGGAACATCATCAAAAAATACAATAATTCAACACACATGGTTGAGTTATTTGATATTAATACATATATTTCAGCGCAGTCGTGTTATACTAAAAGTGGCCTACATCTGTCTAGAAAGGGTAAAAAATGTTTGATGGAGGGTCTATCCGAGATGATTTCAAGTGTTGCGGTGTTGTATGCAGCTGCTAAAAACGACAGAATGGGTATAGTTGATTCCTCGATTACTTTGGGTAATGGTTTTGTGGAGGAGATAGCTACAGACAATCTTTCTGCTGGAGAAATTGAAGATAGCATGAGCGACTCAAGTGTTAACCATCAACAATATAGAAATGAAAATTTTTTACGGGTGTCAGTATTAAATTAGATAGTGATGTAACTGCTGGTGAGTATCGGCGGACTCCTGCTGTGCCACGGGTGAGTTCTTATATTTCTATCAGGGTCTTATGTTTAAACGTACATAGCTTGCGAGATAAAGTTGATCTGTTTTCGGTGTTTTTAGAAAATGTTAGTCCCGAAATTGTATTGTGTACCGAACATTGGCTTAAGGAGTGCGAATCCATGGTAGTGCATGGTTATAATTTAGTTAGTATTGGTAAGCGTTCGCAGACTGGCTATGGTGGGGTGCTTGTCCTTGCACGGGGAAGCATTACTCAGCGATCTATTGCTTTGAAAATTCCGTATATTGATAGAGATTTTGAGTACTGTGTGGGTGAGTGTTTGTGTGAGGGTCTTAAGGTTTTGGTGGTTTGTGTTTATCGGGCCCCCAATGGACTGTTAAATGTGTTTTTTGATAACCTTGAACTTCTTTTAATGTCTCTAATATCAAATGATTTTGATACTCTTATTGTTGGCGGGGATTTTAATATCAATCTTTTGGATTCTAAAAATGCTGATGCTGTGGCTCTTCTGGATATTGTCGGTTCCTATAACCTTTCACCGTGTAATAAGGAGCCAACATTTATAACTCGCTATTCTGCAAGTAACCTAGACAATATATTTTTAACTATAGGTACAGAATTTACCTCCGAGACGGTGGCTCCCGGTTTCTCTGATCATCGTGCTATCATATGCTCGATCAAAAGCCCTGCAACTTGTGAGGATTCCGAGAGTCTGCCTCAATATTCGCGAAAGTTTAATCGTGACTCACTAAACGAATTTGCTAATTTAATGTCTATGTATAACTGGCAGCAAGATTTTGAGGGATTGCCTTCTGTCTGTCATTTCGGTGCATTTCATGAACAACTTGTGTACGCCTTCAATATTAGCTTTCCGTTGAAACGTCATAAATATAAGAAAACTAGAGATGATCAGAGATGGATCAGTGAG
>JAUIMV010000061.1:0-11272 GCA_033557775.1 Berosus sp. SLE1611
TAGTTTAGAAAATTTTCGGGCATTTTTTGTGTTTTTTATATAAGCAGGAATTTTGTTATAACATTTGGGACCATAGTATTGTGGTTGGCGTTGACATAAACTCTTATTAAATCTATGGCGATCCAAGAAACCATGTGCATTTCCACGAGTGCCATAAGGATGTGATATAGTTGGCATACCTTCTTTATTTTTATGTACCCAACAAAGAAGTGAAAGGTAATATAAATTTTTTATATTTAAGAAATTATATTTGGAATATAGTTCCTCAGTTGGGAAAAGACGGTTTAGACTAAACATAACTTTAATTATTAAATTTTGAGCAATTTGAAGATTATACAAGTTTGTTTGTAATAGACTGCCCCAAATAGTTATGCCATATCTAATGATCGATTCTATTAACGATTCATAGACGGTTCTCAACATATCCGCACTTAGTATGTTTCTGAGAATGTAGAATACATGTACTGTCCTCCGGATCTTCTTTGAAATGTAAGTCGCGTGGGACTCCCACCTCAGATGCTGATCCAGTATAAGACCTAAGTACTTAATCTCATCAACTTTTTTTATTATTTCAGTGTTGGTTAAATTTATGTGATCGAAAGTGGGCTGCCCCGACCGGAGCACCGAGAATGCAACAAACTTTGTTTTTTCAATATTTAATGTTAAAAGGTTAGAATCCAACCACGTTTTCACCTTCAAAAGACTATCCTGAGCCCTATCCCTAGCCTCATTCCAATTTTTTGCAGAGCTTAAGATGACAGTATCATCTGCGTATGATAGTATGTTACAGTTCTCACAGTAGTCAAATAAATCGTTTATATAAAGTAGAAACAGGATAGGGCCCAGAACGGTACCCTGAGGAATTCCTATACGTACTATTTCAGGCTTGCTCACAACGCCACCCACCCTGACACACTGTGGCCTCTCTGATAAATAATTTTTAAACATTTTTAGAATGTTGCCCCTTATTCCAAGGTGTTCTATTTTTTTCAGCAGTCTATCATGTGGCACCGTGTCGAATGCTTTGGCTAAGTCTAAAAATATGGCTATAGTGTTTTCATTGTTATTTAAATTTTCTAGAATTCCACTTATAAGTTTGTTTGCGGCATTCTCGGTGCTCAGGCCCCTCAAAAAGCCATATTGTTTTTCTGAAATAAGTTTATTACTTTCAACAAAGGACATTAAGCAGTTCTTGATATACATTTCAAAAATTTTCGCGGTACAATTAATTTGGCTTATGGGCCTATAGTTGTTTGTATTATTTTTATTGCCCGATTTGTGGATAGGTGTAACTACGGTGGACTTGAAGAGTTTTGGGACAATTCCAGTTTTGATGGTAAGATTTATTATATATTGAATCGGTTTGATAATATTCAAATGAATGTGCTTTACAAGTTTCGGGGCGATTCCGTCAATACCAGGAGAACTGTTGTTTTTTAGTTTGCTTATTAGTAGGATTAAATCGTTTAATTGGATCGGAGGAATGAATATTGAATTTACACAGCTCTTTTTACTGTTAATTTTGTTATTTGAAATATTAAACTTTTCTGCCATTTTCACCCCAACACTTGTAAAAAAACGATTAAACTCCTGAGCAATTTGAAAGCCATCTGTTATTGTTGAATTTGTTGTCTCTAAACTTTTAATATTAGTTGTCTTGGTTTGATTGTATCCTACTGCTTCATTGATTATTTTCCAGGTTTGTTTATAATTTCCCACTGAATTATCTATTTTCTGTTTATAGTATTGATTTTTTGCAAATTTAATAATTTTAGTCAATTTGTTGCGATAGCTTTTAAAGTGCTCAACCTTTGTTTCGTCAACATTTGGGTTACGTGTTATATTTCTTTTCAATTTATCTCTAGTTCTGATTGAGGTGATTATTCCTAAAGTAATCCACGGTTTCAACTTTACTTCTTTTTTATTTAGTTTTTTAATGGTAGTACTTTTGTTTATATGATTATTTAAGATATTATGAAAAGTATCTGTTGCACTGTTTGAGTCGTTGCAAGCAAAAACTGCTACCCACTCCTCTTTTTCAAGCAATTTATTTAATTTATCAAGGTCAGTATGAGGAATAGTTTTAGTTTCTTTTATGTTTGTTTTGCTTTTTTGGTTTTGATTTAAGTTCAAGAGAATTGTGTAATGGTCAGTTAATGCATTCTGAAGTATAAAGCCCGTAGATGTTATTTTGTTTCTATGAGATATGTTACGCACAAAGAAATGATCTATGCAAGAGCTAGAGTTTATTGTTTCCCTAGTAGTTTTATTAATGTAGGAGACGAAGCCATTAGAATCGGCAATATCAAGGTATTCGTTAGTTGTTTTGGTTTTATTCATTAGGTCTATGTTTATGTCACCCGCACACACTTCAACATCCCTTTTATCGAGATTGGATAAATACCGCGAAAAATCTGTTAGAAAAATATCAGCATCTGTGGCGGGAGGTCTATAGATAGCGTTGATACCGTATTCCACTTCAGAATGCTTAATAACTGCCCTGAGAATAGTTACTTGCGTTAATTTATGTATTTCTATTGAGGCCTGCAAAGAATCTTTTATGTAAATGACGCAGCCATCGTTACGGTTAAAGTTTGCATTATTGTAATGTGCTGAATAACCAGGGATGTTATAGTATTCTAACCTCTGAATTTCGAAAGTTTCAGTTAATATTATGACGTCAATGGTAGTTTTTTGGAATTGGTTTATCATAAGTATTAATTCATCGAAGTTTCCTTGCAGGCTACGAATATTAAGATGCAGGACGTTTAGCATACATTTATTTTCATAATTTTCAGCTATGTAATTTTCATATTGTGTTATATTTTCAATTGTTTTTGTGTCCTTGGGATCTATATTTATTTGATCAAGGAGTTCAGGTATACTCATGTGCCACTTATAAACATTCTAATGTATGAGCAACACTAAGTTTATGCAAGATGTTTTGTGTAAAAAAAAAGTCTGTAAGTGATGCTTAGCTTAAGTATATGTCTGTGACCACACCCGCTCAGGTATGGTACTGTTTATTTTAATGTAGTGTAAAGCTTTGTGTATGTGTGTATTGTTTTATATATTATGTATATGCAACTGAATCGGTAAACCGTCACCCGCACAAAACAAACAAGTTGAGTAAAGGTTAATTTAGAGAAAGTAAACCCAGTGAGATACTCAAAGATTTGAGTGTGCCAAGCTAACAGAATGTATGTAAGTTTCTAATAATGTAAATTGTGAAGGTAATTTTTATTTTTATATTATTTGTTTTTTTTTTCCTTTTTTCTCTTTATATAAATTATAAGAGTAGAAATTTAATTAATTTGGTAAATTTACGAGCTTCAGGTATTGGTGTGCATTCCCATTCCTTCCCTTGAGATAGTTTATCATACATATTTAGTTTTGATTTTGTATTATATTTTATTCATTATTGAACAGCAGCCAACCAAAAAAGAAAAAAAAAATAGAAATAAAACATATTCATAGTCAGTTAAACTCTCTGAATTTAGAGTGCTTATACAAACAAAAAAAATAAATAAATAAAGTAAAACACATTCTACCTCCTCTTGTTTTAAAAATAATTATACCTTGGAAAATTGTTGTACAGCCGGTCAATTATCTCATACTCTCCACACTTGGGAAATGAACATAACATTTGTGAAATAAACTAATATAGATATATATTAAAATAGATCCAGAGCCAGGCAGCTGCCCCATGTTTTGACTATTACTAAAAAAATAAGATTTTACTTAATTCTATATTAAAGAAAAGAAAAAAATTAACGAAATTCAGTCTTTTCGAACCTGTATTATAATATTAAATTACGTATTTAAAATTTTTGGTGTTCTGTTTCATTCTCCCTTCTATTTCTGGACTGCATTCTTCTTATTTTGCGTTTTACTTTTGCTTCTGGTTCGGTAGCCTTCAAGGTTGTCATCCTTTCTCAAGATCTCCTCCAACTCATCCTCATTCGTTATACACTTCTTTGAGCCATTTTCCATTAAGATATAGATTCTTGCGTCATTTGTCCATATCTTGGTATCTGCGAATATCTCCAGGCACTTTTTTAGAAGATTTGTGCGGTTTTTCGTAAGCGATTCCGTTAGGTAGAAGCCTTTATCCTTACATGATTTTTTGTTTGACCAGATCATATATCTGTTGGAGTACGAGACCAATTTAACCAGTATTGGTCGGTGTAGCTTGCTTTTGGAGCCAATACGATGTACTCTATCGATCATTTTGGGTTTAAGGGTCCAGTTTTCTATATTCATGCTATTTATTGTTTCTATAGCTAGCTCTTCTACTTTCTCCCCGTCCGTCACCTCCAGGCCATGAATTAGGAGGCAGTTTCGTCTTGAATAAGACTCGTGTTGGTCTAGAGTACGGTGCACTTGGTAGAAGAAGTTTTTGACGCTTTCAACACAAGTTCTTATTTCGCTTACAAAAATTTTAAATTCTTGCCCTATTTGTTCAATAAATTTGATTACTGGTTCGCCTGACGCAGCATCCTTACATAGCTTTGTTGCGCTTTGGATTTTAGCCTCGACGGCCTCCTGCGCCTTTATGAGTTTGTCATTTATTGATGTGACAAAATTGCTAATATTTGCCAAATCCATATTGAGCCAGTTGCACTGTTATTTTAATACTTTTTTTTCTTTTTAATTTATATCTAATAATAGCTGTGTACACTATACACCCTGATTTAGATTTTGTAGTTTTGTTCGTTTTCTTGTTTTTAGGTTAGCGAACTTTTTTTTTTAGGTTAGCGAACTTTTTTTATTTTATATAAAAGTGAAACGGTCACCTTAAGTGTAAAATACAACTGAACTTACAAATATTCTAAATAAACGATTCGATAAAATAACACGGGATTAGCTCTTTTCAAGTAACACTATATATAGTGAAAAAAAAACATTGTACAAGTTTGTTGAAAGAACCACTGATTGACAGTTTTTGGGTTTTAAATCTATTACACGTTGCATGACAAGCCCTGGCATTTCAACAACCTTCCATCATTTTCAGAAAAAAATCTGTTTCAATATCCATTTTTTATTCTACAAAATACACTAGATTAGTTTTGAAATACAGCAACATTTGTCATTGTGGGTAGATGAGTATAGTGTTACTACAAAGTTATACATACCATGTGATGGTAGATACATAATATTTCCATATTCACTCATTAACAGTTTTTGGTTTTATTAAAATGTCGGGTGGTCTAAAGACGAATTAAGTGTTATTATTCCAAACAACTTCGCCCACTGTCTCAATCAATGTAAGAATTCTTTGCTTAAAGAGAACTGCTCTAATCGTACAACGATTTTCCGTTGGTATCGAGAACTCAGTCGCGATACACCAAGGTCAGGATGTCCCACAGACGTTTGCAGTGAAAAGAATGTGAAGCAAATTGAAAAATTGACTATAGAAGACCGTCAAATAACTTATAAACAGATAGAAGAGATTGCAGATGCAGATTAGTGCACCAAGCATTCATAAAATTCTGCATGATATGTTTAGAGCGAAACAAATTTGTACGCTTTGGGTGCCCAATGATTTAAAAGAAGAACAAAAGGTATGCAGAATAGATTGTTGTAAGAAAATGTTAAAAAACTACGAAAATTGAACTGAATGTATTATTTGGATGTGCCCTCCAGAACCAAGAACAAAATTTGGTTGTTCGAAAATGAGCCTCCTCCAATTCAAGCTAGAAAATCGCGGTCGATAAAGCTAAAAATGAACGCCGTATTTTTCACAAGACGAGGAATTTTAGAAAAAGTAGTTTCGGAAAGCATACAGTTACGGCATCTTGGTATACAAAAGAATTTTTGCCTCAGGTGACCAAAAACTCATTTAGCTCCATCCAAATATTCCCGCACATAGGTCTCATGACTTTTTACAGGATGTTGGAGTAAAACCGCTAGATGATCCTCCGCACAGTCCTGAACTTGCACCCTGTGACTTAGATCTGTTTCCAGTCATCAATTACCAGCTCAAGAGAAGGAGGTTTGCCAGCGATACTAATTTGTTCGCTTGTTGGGAGCAGGATCTATACTATCGTTTTCAAATTCTGAAGATGAATATCCCATAAGAACCAAATTTTGGAATAAAATTTTTGTATTTACAGATTTTACCTCACGTCCTATTGATCCCATAGCTGAGAATTGGAAAGCACTCTAGAAAGATACAAAATAGTATTTTTCTGTTGCTTTTTTCATACCTTTCCTTATTTATATTAAGATTAGCAACTGTATTCATATAAGTAAAATTCACAAATATCAATATGATATAAGTGTGCAGTAACTACAGCAGCCAATCCTACTGACATTTTTGAAGATGGTGTACCAATGCAAAATATGAATAGACCTCGAACACCGACAAGAAAATGTAAACGTATGCTATTACCAGAGACATCTGCAACTGTTACGTTGCAAGGATTTCTAACAAAGGATACGATAACTCTCAAACTGTGATTATTATTTGAAAACAATTAAAATTATGAAGTATTACCTAAACTTTTATTTGTTCGAAATTTAAGAGCTTTCCTGTAACGTTTATGTTGAAACTTAATTGTGATCCAATTTAAAATGTATCATATTTACGTTTCGTTTTTATAATTTTTGTAAACACCTACATTTACATTAAAAAGTCTTGGACTTTCTGACATGACACTGTCTCTAAAAGGAGGCTATTGGTTTTTGTATTCTGTGAACGATGTAAAGCTGTGGGTTAGACTGGAAGTCCTTAAATATTAGGCTCGAAGAATATATCCAAGAATTTTATAAAAATAAATACAATAAAACCAAATGTACATCTAACTTTACAAATCATTAACTAGTCGATTAGAATGCCTAGAAATTAAAAGATCTTACAAAAATTCAAATTTAAACGATGTTATAAAACTGCAACTATACCGCCTTCCTTATAGTACTTTATACCACCTGTGTACAACCTTTTTCTTGATAATGGAATTCCAAGTTACATGAAGATAACTATATAGTCGATGCAATAGGAAATAGCACAATTTTGTTTGCAAGAAGCGTGTAAGATCCATATACATTTAGGAAATATAAGGTTTTAGATTCATACGCAGATTTACGTAACGGAGTTTCTAAAACACATTATATCTTTAGAACATGTTGGTAAGTCGGGGATTAAAAATGCAGGAAGTTTATTAATGACATATAAATAACATTTATAAAATATTCGAATATTGGAATCCACCGTCACTTCCAGTACAAAACAACTTATATTTTAAAACTCCTCAGCATATTTCACTGGCAGAAGAATATTATCAAATTGGTGTACTTTTATGTGCAACGTAAGTCACGAAACGTAATAAAGCATTTTATAATCATGTGAAACCCTTCAAAGGAATTTTATTTATAGATGCTGAGAAAACATGATAAAATTGTAGACCTGCCACTTAACTTGAAACAACATAAATATCTAGCAGTTCGCTTTTCGGTCACGAAATTTCATACAAACGAGAAAAGTAAATATTTCATAGGCCTGGAATTTTTAGTCAGCCATATCCCATGTTTGCTTTATCAATATACTAAGCATTTTTTACCTCGCCTTTCACTTTTTATTTCGATTTTTTGAGAGGAAAATAAATATTTATTGTATTGAAAGATGTATATAGTAAAAGGGGTTCGTTTGAAGCTTTACTTATAGATTAAATAGGATTTTCGAATGCTATGCCTATGGATTTTGTTACTTTGCTAATTGGAAGACAAACAATAACTGTTGATGACGGTCATGTAATGCTTCCAAAAAATACCACGGTATTTTCTTAATTTAAATCATTATCGTCTTGTTGATATAAGGAAGCGTCAAGTTTTTACTAATAAATCTAGAAAAATATAAATACCACTAAATGTTGGTGTGTCTAATAAACACAGTAGGTATACTTACTTAGAATAGCTTCAAGTCAAGTCACATACAGGGTAGACCAAAACTTATAAAACCAGTTAGATAGTAGAGTACTCATATTCTCCAAAATACTGCAAAGTAGTGTAACAGAAAGTTGCCACGGATTATAAAATATTCACAACTACAAAATCATGGTCTTTTATTCGAAAAACATTTTTTTTTAATTTTTAATTTTTTGAACATAGTTATTTTATAATTTTTATATTTATGTCTTTAAATTATTAGTATTTACAGTCTTATATGGTGTTTTAAGTTTTAAACGTTCGTCTCTTTTACCATAGTTATCGTTGATCATTTCAGTTCGTATTTAGTATCTTATTATTATTTGCAGCATTAAATTCAGAGTAAGAAAAATAGTTTTGGACTTTGGATTAGACATTCTATTATGAATATTCTACTTAGAAGCTTCTTGTCCTGGTTTCAGATAATATTTACGGAACTCTGAAGTTGCACTGAATATCGTTATGACAAACATGAAATCTATAGTTACTGAAACAATATGCTTCAAATATGCCCACATTTTAAAAATGTTATGCAATAGTTATTGGTGTATGAACAACCTAAACACATAAATTAAAAAAATAGAAGATAAAACTTTAAAAACAACGTTCACATATTAAACCTAATTGAAAATAATTATTCGAACAGCAAGCCATGTTTTTGTATTCAATGTTAGTTCATCATTCTGCACAACGTTTCTCAATATTATTTTGAAGTATTTTTGAAAATAATGCTCCTTTGCCATTTTACGACTTTTATAATTTTTGGTTTGCTCTGTATGTCATTTTATTTCAAGCCATTCTAAGTATGTTTTTTAAATTTATTCGACAAGTAGCATTTTTGGTGGTAACTGTAAGTCGGTAGCAGGACCAATAACAAAATTCTCATTTGTTTCACACATAATTGAAAGCACTGTACACAATTTTAATAATAACGTAGCAGTTAATTAAACAGCTACCTGCTTCATCAAAATATTTGAACAAATTTTAAACAATTCCTGCTTTTCAGTAAATGCAATAAATTCAAGAAAATGGTAGGATCTCTTTTCACTTACACCTCTTCTGAGAAACAGTACCAGCATGTTCTTACTTTTGAAGTCATCTATTGAAATTGTAATGGCTACTGTGCCGATATAAGAGTAATTTTTGTAATATTATGAACACACTGTCCAGTCCCAATCATTGCAAAGGATAGAAGTACATGTTGAAACTTGTTTCCCGGAAGAAGTATAAGCGAAAAGAGACCCTTAACTTTTCTGTCTTTGTCGCACTTACTAAATAATGGTATTATCTAAAGCTGCTGGAAATATTTTTGATCAAGCAGGTAGCTGTTCAATTAACTGCAACATAATTGTTTAAACTTTGTTTATACTGCATTATTACAAAAACGCTGTGAAAAGTTGATCAAGTATACTGTTATTTGTTATTGAAAAATGTTTAATTTATTTTTATCAAAAGGTTTTGCTATTGATTTAAATTCAAATGGTTTCATGATTAAAATAAATCAAACCTAATGGGTAAAATAATAAATATTAACACCAACTTTCAAAAACAGCGATCAATTTTAGTTTTCCATGTTATGAAGTGCTTATTCATGCCAAAGCCAAATACGCGACTTCATAAATCTTATGATATGCCAGGAAGTGAAACAAAATATCAATACCAAATTAGTCATTTCCCACACTCTGTGCATTTAAAATTGGAACACCGTTTCAATGCTCGTTAAATTATGGGAATGTGAACTACATTTTTGCAAGTGCTAATTTATAAAACAAATGTATAAAGCGTGCAAATTTAGTGCTTAGTTTTATTAGTTATTTCCAATAATAACATTTATATCAAACTGTAACAGGATGATGGTAAGGCCAATACTTGTACGTCAATGACAGCAGTGCAGGGATCCGTGCGTAATCATAAGACCACCCATTCACTAAAGTGACATATATCGTTGACAAGACATACGAGATATCTGTTTAAACTCCAGAACATTTGAAATGATGGTTCAGACGTGTTACAACAGGTACTGTAGAAATATCATACGACACCTTCAATCCCAATTTCAAATGAATTAACAAATTTTGATACAACTATCATTGACAGGGAAAGTACGTATTTACGAAACTATCAATATTTTATCTGCAAAATATCTTTTCAATGTATGAACTCCAACTTAAAATTATATTCAGATATGTCGTAGGTGTTGTCGCTGACGTATGTCGTTTGAATGGAAGATCGGCCTAAGAACGGTATTGCGTTAACTTATCAAATAATTTGACTACCCTCAAACGGCTTGACCCATCCAAGGAAAATTCAGTACATACTTGATGGTATAGGCTAGATATAGTTTTTATGACATGCCATTAAATGATACTTATTCTAGTATTAAACATAGTATGTTAGTCACATTATACACAAAAAAGCCTACAAAACAAATGTTGAAATTGTTTCTCCATCAGGCTTTTATGACTTTATACAAGTTTTAACCTCGACCAAAATCAACGTTAATTATAATTTCCGAAAAGTATGAAATATATTTTTAAATTTAGAAATAACCACGAAACGACTTTTCTCTCGAAAGACAAACCAAATATAGAGCATTGAATTATTGTCTGAATATAAAATCATTTAGATTTGAGGCATTGCCCCCATGAAATACAAAGAGAAATTTTGCACCTATATCCTATAAAACGTTGTTAAAGTTTGTAATGGCTGTAGTTTCGATGACAGCCACATTTTAGTAATACGATAGATATTGGACACACTGGCCAATCTCAAATCAACACAAAAGGTGAAGGTACATGCTGGTGTGATGAAAATTTAATTAGGTTACCAGCTAAAAAGTTATTTATCGGAAGTGATTATAGTAACTATATTGGTATTACTGACTTCTACTATATTAACGATTATTCTTGAGTAAAATGGTATACTCATGTATTTATTTTTTTCATTTTAATGTAAAACATTCTAGACCAAAGTCAAAGTCATTACAAATTTAAAATTATTACATAAACACAAAAAAATAAACCGTAGGGAATATTATAAGTAATAGAGATATATCGGCAATTTGAATACTATCCCTGGAACAGCTAGAATGAAGTGTAGCGACAGCATTCAATATAATGGAAACAAAAATAAAAGGCACTCCTCTAAAACATATGGCCGCCGTCTGTATTGCCACACAACAGCAATATCGAAGAACCTTCGGCGCATCTGCCGGAAGCAACGTTTCCATATACTTCGGAAGCCGCATACGCAAACGTTGGAAAAGATGTATACACACAACGTGCATTTAATAAAATGTCGCATTGCCATTACGTGAAACAACGCTGGACTAAATATACGCAAAACG
>JAUIMV010000062.1:0-11270 GCA_033557775.1 Berosus sp. SLE1611
CTAACGGAGTGAGAAAATAGGTCAATGTCAAAGAAAATTTGATCATATGTTCGCATTAGTCTGATAAGGGGAGAATTTCTGTTTGAATTTGAACGGAAGGACGGTGGTCTAAAAAGAGCCAGATATCTTGTATTGTGACTGCTGCTCCCGCAATAAAATTGTAAGAACTGTAACGAGAACGTGCTTGTCATGATGCCATTAACTATCTTGTATAAACAAGTCATATCATGAATACACCTCCTGTCTGATAATTTTAAGAGTTTATAATGTTTCAATTGATTCTGATATGGTTGAAAATTTAAATATCTGTTGAAACGGAAATTCATGTATTTAATAAATTTCTTTTGAACATTCTCGATTTTCTCGATGTATTTAAGATACTGCGGGCACCAGACGACGGTAGCATATTCCAAAATGCTCCGTACCAGGGTAAAATAGAGCTTTAGTAGTATGTTTGGATTTCCAAATCTACCTGCCACACGTTTAACGAAACCGAGCATTTTTAGCGACCTTTGGACAATGGTATCAATATGGGTATCAAATAGTAGTTTGTTATCAATTATAACACCAAGGTCCTTGACTTCCGTGACCGATTTCAAAGGCTCATTATTTATAAAATATTGAAAGGCGTTTTGAAAATTACTTCGGGTAAAACTAATTTGGCAACATTTAGAAATATTTAATTTTAGATAGTTGGTGCGACAGTACCCTGAAAGTCGGTCAATATCAGATTGGAGTTCCCCAGAATCCTCAATGTTGTAAACAGGCTTAAATATTTTTAGATCGTCAGCATATAAAAGAAATTGAGTATTTTGAAAGCACTGCTTAATGTCATTAATGAATATATTAAATAGAAGCGGTCCTAAATGAGAACCCTGGGGAATCCCCGACGTAACACACACAGATTCAGATTTAAAATTATTTATTGTGACACATTGGGTCCTGAACGATATATATGATTCAATCCACCGAAGGAGACTGCCGTGCACACCGAACAACTCAAGCTTTTTCAACAATGTAGCATGATGAACTTTATCAAATGCTTTAGAGAAGTCAGTGTACACGGCATCAAAACGCCCTCGTTCGTCCAAAGTTTCATGAATAGTATGTAAGTAGGGAACCAGATTCGATATGACAGATTTACCTGAGATAAACCCATGTTGCTCGTCAATCAATCTGTCTCTAATTTTAAAACATAGATGATCTGTAATGCAAGCCTCAAAGATCTTAGCAAAGTGCGACAATAAAGATATAGGTCGGTAGTTTGTAACATCTGCCCTGTCACCGCTCTTAAAAATTGGCAATACATTTGCGTGCTTCCAGCGGTCCGGAAACATACCCTCCTTTAGAGAAATGTTAAATAAAATTAGAAGAGGCTCAGCAATAGTATCGGAGCAGCTTTTAATAAAATATGAGCTAATGTCATCCGGCCCACAACCCTTATCACTGCTCAGTTTACGTATTCTATCGGATACCTGTTGAATTTCTAATAGATCAATTGTAATTGCTTCCGTACTAGTAGGAGCGTCATCTATTAATACTGGTAAGTCAGCAGGCTCATAAACCGATTTAAAATGCTGCAGAAATAGAGAGCATATATCCGGACCGCTATCAGCTACCGTGCCATGAAATGTGACGGAGGAAGGTAAAGAGTTATTTTTCCTCAGTGCAGACGCAAATGTCCAGAAATGTTTTATATTATTTGAAATATCATCCTCAGTTTTAGCTACGAAAGAATTAAAATCGTTACGTATCGATATTTTTCCGCGTCTACGAAGGTCGGAAAACATTAGATAATCAGGCAGAAGACCAAACCGTTTCCATTTACTATGATATTTACTTTTATCTTTCAAGATGGTGATGGTATCTTTGGAAAACCAATGAGGATTCTTACTGTCTTTTAGAGTTTTTGTAGGAACATGTTTATTAATAATTAAATAAATTTGAGAATAAAATTTTTCTACAGCTTCATTGATATTGGAATCCTTAAATAAATCGTACCAGTTTACAGCTTTAATATCATTATTAATGGCATCATAACTCGCAGCTCGGAAGTTGTGGACAGTTCGGGAAGCTTTAGGTGCGTTTTTAATATTTGGAAAGCTTATAGAAACCTCTAGGGCTTTGTGATGGGCGTTAACAGGTACAAGAGGATCAATTGATTCTGACACGCAGAGGGAATCATCAGATCTGTAAAGGACCAGATCAAGTATTTTATTATTGGAATTTCTGATAGTATTGAACTGCTGTAGATTCCATAAGGAAAACATGTTAATAAACTCCACAGCACGAGGCGAATCCGCGCCAATCGGTACAAGCGAACCACCCTGTCGCACCCAGTCAGTGCCTGATAAATTAAAATCGCCCAGCAACATAAAATCATCTTTAGTGTGTGTATTCATAATAAAATCTACTTTGTCCAAATACAGCCTGATATCTTCTATCGTTGCATGAGGGGGCACATAAACGCAGCAGATGTGCAGCCACTTTGAAGATCCAATCTGCAACGAAACCCAGACATCCTCGCACACACCGCCCGCGGACCAGTTCACACGCGCACAAGACCTCAAACGAGCTGCGATCGCCACCAACACTCCACCCCCGTCCCGTTTTGACAGGGTTGTCAACACTTTACTGCACAAATGGCGGCAAATTCAAATTTTGCGTGAATTTTGGGACAATATTGGCACAGTCGAGTTTATGAGCGGCCGTGTAAAAAAGAGTCGATACTTCGCCACCTCACGCCTTCGGCGTTCGTTCTGTTGAAAGTATATTGTCTTAACTACTGTAAAGTTAGAGTTGAGGTCGCAAAATTATTGGTGAAATTATAATATTTATCAAAGGTGAAACGGAATCAGTCCTATTTGGTCTATGCGAATATATGTATATATAATTGAAGAATGTTTGCCCGTAGCTCAATTTTTTTCTTAGAAAATTTTGCTCTGTCTATGCGGCAACTTGAACGTTACCGCAGAGTATACTTTGCAAATGGTGCATGTAATGGCTGGGAAACTGTAAGGAAAATGCTTCAACGTTCACCCTGTTATCAGATTGAAATAAAAACAGTTATTCTATAAATATAGTCAATGAGTATATCCACAAAATAAAAGTTTTATTGTCAGGAGCATGCGTGGTTCGCTGCGCTTACGCCTTCGGTATTTACACTAATAATGTGTTTGAGATAAAAGAATAAAGATATATTGAATAAACAGGCCCATGAACTTATAAATTATATTAAACACAGAGAAGAAGTACCAGTAGACACTATCGCTTGGTTATGTCCACATCGTAAAACAACATGAAAGCAAATAGTATGTCTGTATCGGAAAATCAGTTAATAAATTGTACTAACACATGCAATCAACAACAACAAGATTTACCACCACCATTAGATTTGTTAAAAGTAGGGGAACATCTGTCTCTGCGAAACAAAGCTATCTTTAGTGTCGAAAAGTTGTTATTTTTTATTTATTTCAGATAAAGCAACAAGCCATATCACCATTACAAGACTGCCAAACGATAGTCTCCGATAAAATCCAAAGCACAACTACCCAGATAAACACTGGAAATAAGTTAGTAAGAAGCAGCACAATTAGAGAGCTAGAGGACTTTAACAACAAATCCAGACTACTCGGGAGTCTTCCTGAAGTGCCAGAACTTAAAGAAGTACCTTTCATTTGTTTTCAGTATGAACCCACTTCTGAAACAGAAATTCTCGATGTTTGCTCTACTTTTGGAGCTATCTCAAGAATTGCCCCTGTACAAATATGTTCAACTATCGAAAGGCCAGGCTCTATACTAGTAGAATGGAATTTTGTCGACTCTGATGAAAGAGGCGGAGATATTCAAGAGTTCAAATTGCAGAAAGCGTTCGGTAATGTTAATAAGCAGAGTTTACTGAATTACCACGATTGTTACATCGGTAAGTGCATTTTGAAATTTATCAACCATTGACATTTTTTTATATTTTTTACTTTCACATTATGACATAGCTGAATTATTTGGTCAAGGTCGCATAAGAGTTCAGCACACAGGACAGTCTATTAATGGTTTCCGTTCAACTGGGATATATCCTGCTAACTGAAACATATTTTATCATGACTTTATCGACGAAGACTTTCCAGCAACATTTTATGTTAATAATTCAGAATATTTCAATAAGCCAAACGATCTTCATCCTTCAACTCTTTCAGTAAACTGCTCGATGCACCATATTTTTGACGTCGACGTCTTTTTATACATGATTTTACCGACACTTTTCTGAGTCTGAATTTCTGTTAGTTTAATACAATTTTAGAAAACAAAATATTAATAACAGAAAATTATTTAATTAATTTTTTAGGTGCTGAAAATCAGTATTTAGTGAAAGACCTCCAGTCGAACCAAGAATATTCGTTTAGGGTATGCTGTAAATATGAAGGAAGTCATCTGTGGAGTCAGTGGTCAGTTCCACAAGTAGCGGTAACGAAAATACCAAGGTTTTCGTGGCAAGATTCAAGTGATTTTACGTTAAGCAATGAAAACACCATAGCAACACCTGTCGAGGATAAACCCTCCATCCTGTTCTCGAAGGGACCACAAATTTTACCTGGTTATTCTATAGAATTCATTGTAAGTATAAAAATCATCGATAAAAACATTGAAATGATTTTCAGAGGGTCGAGTCAACTACTAGAATAAGTATTGTTTTAGGAATATTTCTGCAGCTTTTTTTAATTTTTGTATTTATATTTTTTAGTTTTTGGAATGTGATAATAAACAAGACAACGTTTTTGTTGGTCTTTCTCCATCGAATAATGTGAAAACCATAGGAGATTTGAAACCCCAGTCGTTTTTGCTTGAAGCTAATGGAGATATTTATGTAAACAACATAGTAAAAGCAACAAAGTTGCCCGAAATAAAAAAAGGAGCAAAGGTAAGCATTAAAGAGTCCTTTCTGTATGCAACGCCTTTTTAATTGTAACAAAAATCTCGAATTTCTAACTTCAGTCTACTCAGTAATTACGATATTTTAAAATTGGCGCCTTTGTTCACAGCATTAACTGTCATGTGAGATCTCTCACTGTCAGGCAAGGCGTTCCTGTCAGGCAATTATTAATTTGCTCAATTTCGTGTTCTTATATTTTGCATAATTGATTTCGAATGACTTGAAATATCGCTAAATAAAACGCAGGACGCTTATTTCTTTTACTTACCATACAAATTTTCCACTAGTTATGGTGAATTAAAGAAATAATTTTGTATTTCAAATCGATCGCCTAAAATTGCCTGACAAGAAATTGACTTCTTCTTCTTCTTTTTCCTGTGTCGGGTTGGCCCAGCTCCGTCACGGTGCTATTCAGCCAATGTCGCTGATCAAGGCAGCCTTAGTAATGATGAGGGGTGGGGTGGGAGGCCCCGTCTGGAACAAATCCATGCCACCTCACCAAGAGTACAATATGTATGGAGTGTAAAGCTTGTGTGATTGATGTAATCTGTTCGTATAGGTGTGTTTGTATGCGTGGTTACATGAGTGCGGTGAGGTATGAATGTGCTAAGCGGGTGTGATAGCGAAGCATATGAAAGCGTTGAGCGGTGGTAAGAGGAGGTTGTGCTGTGGTATATTTGCAAGCAAGGAGAGGTAGCGGTTGGAAGCTGTCGTCTCAAGGGTTACCTGGTGTGTGGGTGTGTGTGGGAGCGTGCAGGGATTGTGTGAGGGTAGAGGCTGTAAGCTGTACTTGAATGCAGTTTGATTGTGTTACAGGGTGATCTTTAAGTCCTTCAAGAAGTGGCATATGATGAGAGCCGTAGTAAGTGGGGGCAGTGTCAGAAGCGGGTATGCTATGGGGGGTAGGGAAGCGGGGTTGACCTGGTTTAGTTTGTGAATCAGCAGAGAAGAGGCCAGGCGATTCGTCGGGCAGCCGAAAAGTATGTGATTTAAGTCACCCACCTCGCCGCAGGCGCAAAGGGGCGTATCTGCTTTGTGAATTTTGTGGAGAAATTGTGGTGTGGTAATGTGGTTGGAGCGCAATCTACAAATGGTTCTAATGATGGGGCGTTCCAGCCCAGGGTGTCCCGTAAACCAGGGCTGGAGTGACACTCGTGGCTTTATATCAAAATAAGGGCGATTCCGCCTTCTACAAATGACTTCCCAATGGCGTTGCCATTCCCGTATCAGGGCAAGCCTGACATGTCCATGAAATTGGCGGTGTTCGAGCTGGATACGCAGTGGTATCTCCTGCAATGAGGACTTTGCTAGTCTATCCACCAGTTCATTACCTGGGATGCCCATGTGTGAGGGTATCCACAGGAGACGTACTCGCTTACCCTCTTGCTGCATGAGGGATATTTGGTGTTTAATTTGATAAATGATATGTGTGGAGCAATCCCCAAAGGTAGGTTTTTGTAGCATTTTCAGAGCTGACTGGGAATCAGAGCAGATAGTGAGGTCAGGGATGTTGTCCCTGTGACCGTACTGTATAGCTGTTTGTATGGCCATCACCTCGGCCATGAAGATATTTGTTCCATCGGGGAGCCGTGTTCGGGCACGTACATTCTGATGTGGGAAGTACACAGCAAACCCAGCAGCCCCTTCAGGATTAACAGACCCATCCGTGTAGGCAAGGGTGGAGTTGGCATATTTGCCGTGTATAAGTTGATTAAAAGATTGTACGGCGGTTGACAGGGTTTGCCCGCACATGGAGTCTATATCGACCTGTATCCGGCAGATTTGGGAAGTATGCGGAAGTCTGTAGCAGGTGGGTAGTTCCATGGTTAAGACGCCATAAGTTCGTTTCGCATGTTGATACACTGATAATAAGATCGGTTGTCGCAGTCGAGACCAATATTGGTTCCTAGCCATTAGTTGTGTGGATTTCTCTAGTTCTCTAATCAAGGGGGAGTGGGGGAATTGCATGTTTTTAAGTATAAATTTGTTTGCCAGGTATGTTGCTCTCAATTGCATGGGAGGTAGTGCCGCTTCCACCATGGCCATAGCGCCCGCTGAGGACTTCATCAGTCCCAGGCACAGCCTCGCACCCCGCGCCTGTAATTGGTCTAGTTGTTTCCATGGTAGATGAATAAGCGAGGGCAAGATATGTATATTGTATTCGAGGCGTGTGCGCACCAAGGTTTTGAAGAGAGTGAGGAGGATAGTGGGGTGAGCACCCCACTGTGATGCGCTTAATGATTTGATGATGTCCAGGTGTTGGTTGGCTGTCACAATGGTGTGGAGAAGATGGGATTTGAAGCGCAGTTGGGAGTCAATAGTCACCCCTAGATATTTGTATTCCATGACGCGTTCTATTGGGTCAGGGCCGAAGAGGATCTGCGGCTGAAATGGAAACTGTTGCCTTCTGGAGAAAATCATGTATTTGGTCTTTTGCGTGGATATAGAAAGGCCAAGGTCGGCTAGGCGATTTTGCAAGTCTATCGTGGCCCGGTTAGTATTGCGTAGACAGAGACGGGGGGAGGGATGCGCAGTGAGAAGTACGAGATCATCAGCGTAAGAGATTAATGTGGCGGGCTCTAGTGCATCCCAGAGATGGGTTATGTACAGATTAAATAACAAGGGACTCAATGGGCTACCTTGTGGGAGGCCCTGGGAGGTGCATCTGTGGGTGGCCATTGGGTCCTCTGATCGACAGTATACTTGTCGGTCGGTCAGAATATTATATATAACTCCTGTGAGCGCTGGGGAGAAGCCAAGCATCAGAAGTTTATTAGTGAGGATGATTGGGTCGACACGATCATAGGCTTGCTGGAGGTCGATAAATATTGCTGTGGTGGTCTGTTGCTCAGACAGATTGTTACTTATTCTTGTAAGCAGGAGAGATACCGCCTCAGCTGTACCTTTCCCTGATCGAAAGCCATACTGAAAGGGGGAGAGGTGCTGTCCATTTTCTAGGAACCACACAAGTCGCACTTGGATCATTCCTTCGAGTAGTTTGAGGAGGCATGAGGTTAGTGCTATCGGTCGATAGTGTTCTATATTAGTTGGGTCCCTGCCTGGTTTCAGTATGGGCCATAGAAGGGTCCGCTTCAAGAGTGGTGGGATATAATTATGAGTGATAAATCCATTAAAACAGTTAAGAAGGGCGTGCTTGACTCCCACGGAGGCATGATAAAGCATATCATGTGAAATTCCATCCAGTCCAGGGGCGGTAGCGCTATTTTTGAGGGCGTATTCTAGTTCAGTATAGGTGAACAGGTCTTCCCTTCTGGGAAGATACTGTATTGGTTGCTGTAAGGAAGGCCCTGCCGGTACCACATGATCCAGAAACTGTGATGCAGTATGGAGATCAAAAACGTTAGAGTAGTGGTGAGGTTGGAAACCGTATCGGAATCGAGTAATGTCCCTCCATATCTCTCCTCTAGGGGTGTCCGGGGAGAAGCCAGCACAGAGCTTCTTGAACGCAGTCTGCTTCTTCCTCTTACAGATATTCCTGAATCGTGTGTTGATGGCATTTAGTCTGTTCAGTGTTTCCGGTAAAGGTGCCTGTAGGAGCTCTCGGATACAGTCCCTACGCAATAGTACCCAATGGCGGCATTCATCATCCCACCAAACCGCCGGTGGCTTAGTAGGCTGTCTTCTCCGTTCGCTGCGTTTGATTGGAGTGGCGAACTCTGCTGCTCGCAGAGTTTCCTCTATCACTGCTTCTATGTGCTCACACCGGGCCTGTACTTCCTCCCCCGACAAGACCTGAGTGTACAAGTTCCAATCTGTTCTGTTAGTGTTGACCCGCCGGGTGGTGAAGGTAGGGGGGTGGTAAGTATATGTTGTGGGCCTGCGTAGCGTTATGCTCATGAGGAGATGATCGCTCCCAAAGGACTCATTCACCATGTTCCAGTGCGCCTGAGGAAGAAGAAGGGGAGAAATGAAGGCCAAATCAATGCAGGTGTTGTGCTGGTGCCTCGCCCCCAAGCGAGTGGGGGAGCCGTCGTTTAATAGATTCCATTCTAGGTGCTGTGAGATCTCGTAGATGTCTCTGCCATTGGCATCCACACGCGTGGAGCCCCATGCCACGTGGTGACTGTTGAAGTCCCCTAGAATGAGGTATTTGTCAGGGAGTTGGTTGTGTATATCCTGTATGAGGTTTAAGTGGATTCTTTGGCCCGGCGGATGATACATTACAACCATGGTGAGGCCTAAAAGTTCCACTGCAAGAGCTTGGAAGCCATGGTGGTGGTTGATTTGGAAAACATAGCGACCAGAAAGAGAACGGTGGACGAGTAAGGCAAGACCGCCCCCCCGCCCATGCTGACGTTCCACTCGGAAAACGTTGTAGTTGGAGAAATTGAAATGAGAGTGTGGAGCCAAAAGGGTCTCCGTTACTGCTGCAATATGGATAGAGTTGCGTTCACAGTAATGTAGAAGATCGATACGTTTGGGTGTGATACCCTGTATATTGATATATATAATATTAATTATTTCTTCCATTGTTACAAGGATAGGCGTTCAGTTGGGTTGGCTGTGCAGGAGATTAGGAGAATTCAGTATCTTCATGGAAATTGTATTTTTGGCGGAGTAGATTATATAAGTTAGATATTTTTTGGTTGTATTCCTCCATGTTGGAGTCCGGGACATAATCATTTTCAATGTTATAGTATAGAATATCGAGCTGTGTGTGGATGTTTGTAGAGCTGGGGTGTTGGTTGGTCCTGGCTGGGACCTTTCGTTTTTCTTGTGGGTTTCCAGGCATCCGGTAGGCTGTACCAGATGCTGTGGTTTGTGGCTGTGATGTAGATTGTGGGGAGTTGTTGAGAATTGGTCGTTGAGGCAGGTTCAGTTGGGATCCTGCGTAATTATAGTGTTGGTTATTGAATGTTGATGTAGATGCAGTGGTGGGTCTAGGTTTAGTAATTTTCATAGTGTGGGAATACGTCTCCTCCTTGCGTAACTTGGTCGGTGGGGTGGCAATTTCGACTTCTGTAGCATCGTGACGCGTCCGCAAGGTGGGAAAGTGTTGGGGTTTGAGCTCTGGGTGAAATGCTCGTGTTTCATATGTCTTAGGGCTTGGAGGGTTGTCCGGTAGACCATTGGAATTTACCATGGCTTTTGCCTCATAATAGGTGAGATTGTATGTACTCATAATTTCTTTGATCCGCTTTTGGCGGAGATATTCAGGGCAGTTTTTATCCAGTGGGTCATGGGGACCTTTGCAGTTGGCACAGGATTGTGCCTCTGCTGTACATTCTACTCCGGGATGCTTTTCGCCGCAACGACGGCACCGTGGAGAGGTTGTTTTGCAGTTTTTTGCAACATGTCCGTAGTGGAAGCAGTTACGGCAGATAGTAGTTCCTCGAACATGTGCAGAGACTTCTAGAACTGCCTTGAATATTGTTATGAACTTAGGTAGAATGGTTCCTTCAAAGGTGACAATCACCCAGACTGATGGTACATACGCAGTTTGTTCCCCGGCATCGACCCGTTTGTTGATGCGTTTTACTTGCAATATCTTTTTGTGCGGGCTGTGGAGATGTTTTAGGATGTCTCCTTCCGCGATTTCGCGGTCTATTCGTACTACTCCCTGGCATGAAGTGAGGTGGGCGGGGATGAAAATGTTGTAGGCTAGGAGGGCTTGTTTGTGGTTTTTGATAAATGCGTTAGCAGATTGATAAGTTTGGAACTCGACGGTGACTCTTCGAAAGCCGAGTTTTTTAATCTTGATAATGCCTTGCACATTTTGGCGTGCCAGTTCTCTTCCCACAATAATGGGCGACAGGGATTTCCGCTCATCATCCACAGGTTCGATAAAAACTTGATAGGGCGCGGGACATGCTGCCGTGTACCAGTTATCTGGCCTTTCCGGGTTGGGTTTGTGTGTTATGGATGTTGTGTGGGGGTTCGTTGGGGGGATGGTTGTAGTGTTGGGGGTGGACCCCTCTACATTGCCTCCACTGGGTGTTGTTATATCCGCCGGGGCAGGCCCCGGCGAGGTATTTGACATTTTTAGGTTATGTCACCCACCGAAAGGGTGGGCGAGAAGGGGAGTATATAATTAACAGAGAGCAAAAATATATCAATCAAACTGCTAGCAGTACAAAGCTGGAAAGAATATGAGGGTGAGGACTCACCGTGGCTTAGGATGCCCAAAAAAAACACAAATTAAACACCACGCCGTAGTTCACCAACGCCGTCGCTTTCGAAAATCGTTAGATGACAGCGTACTTTTTGACACATTTGACAGATGCATGTCTGTGTTGACAACCGAAAAAACACGTGTATTAACCTGAAGCGTTCAGAAATTGCTTAACCCAGCGTAGAGTAACGACTTTACTCCAACTTTACT